>JBBPBX010072318.1:0-13195 GCA_038048925.1 Garcialebias charrua
CAGTGCACCAAAAACGCAGGATGGTGCTGGTTCCCCCATCCGTAGGGCCAGACCTGCATTTCTGGGGAAACACCCACATCCTGAGGGAGGGTGTCTCCATGATCACACCTACGTCTCACATCCCAGTTTCCACAGACGCGTCTCTGATGGGATGGGAGGGGGACGTGCCTCTCCCAATCGGTGGGAGGAAAGTGGCCAAGCCACACCCACCTCCACATAGACATTCTGGAGCTGATGATAGTCCAGAAGGTCTTAGAACATTTTATTCTATTAGTTCAGCAGCAACATGTACTGGTGCACACCGACAACCAGGTGGCAGCAGCGTACATAAATCGCCAGGACGGGTCTCGCTCAGCTCAGCTGCTGCGCGTGGCCAGGCGGCTACTCCTGTGGGCCCAGCAGAACCTTTCATTCATTCATTCATTCAACCTTTATTCATAACCTGCTCTCTCCGAGAGCAGTGTACATCCCAGGAGTGCTGAACGTGGGAGCAGATATTATGTCGAGAGGGGGACCACGTCAGGGAGACTGGTCTCTCTACTCGGACTTATTAAATCAGATTTGGGCCAGATTCGGTCGTGCAGAAATAGACCTTTTTGCAGCCCGAAGCAGCAGGAAGTGTGCACTCTGGTGCTCACTGAACCCAAAAGACGACCCCCCTCTGGGAGTGGACGTTTTTGCACTCAGACGGTGGTCAGAAAAGAAGCTTTACGCTTTTCCACCAGTCCCTCTCATTCCAAGAGTGCTAGAACGAGTCCGGGAGGAGAAACTGTCTCTCATCCTGGTGGCTCCAGAGTACAAATATGCACCCTGGTCCCCAGACCTGCAGCAGCTGGTAGTGGACAGCCCCCTGCAGCTGCCGTGGAGGGAGGATGCTCTCCTCCAAGCGGGAGGGGCGATCAGGCATTTCCCAGAAATAGGCCAACGCCTTTGGGCCTGGAAGCTGAGCGGCGCCGCCTAACAAACTTAGGCCTCACCCCAGCCGTGGTTCGGACGATTCAGGACGCCCGTGCCCCGCCCACAACTACGCTTTATGCGTCTAGTGGGCAGCTTTTCAGCGGTGGTGCGGGGACAGAGGCATCGAGGCCACAGCATGTGACGTTGGCTCTGTCCTGGCTTTTCTGCAACTGCTGTTGGAGAGAAAGCTAGTTTTTAGCACGATAAAAGTGTACGCGGCGGCCATTTCATCATGTCACGAGGGTTTTGGTGGCAGGACGTTATTCAATCATTCTCTGATTAAACGTTTCCTGAGGGGCGTTAGACGCCTTAGACCCTTGAAGCGTGACATCACACCTCAGGGGGATCTGGCACTAGTTCTGGGCGCTTTAACCAAAGCCCCCTTTTGAACCCTTAGAGGAGGTGTCAATTAAGTTTTTGTCCATAAGAACTGCTCTCTTGCTGGCACTCACGTCGGCAAAGAAGGTGAGTGACCTCTGCATTTTCCATAGCTCCCTCTTGTTTACATATTAAACCTGATGGCAGCTCAGCGACTTTGAGGCCTAACCCGGCTTTATCCCAAGTCGCTCACCAGCAGTTTTTAAATCTCGGACAATAACTCTTAGTGGTTTCCATCTCCCTCCTCATGCTTCAGAGGAGGAAGCTAGGTCACACTTGCTGTGCCCAATTAGGGCTCTCGGAGCTTATCTGGCACGCACAACGATGTTATATGGCTCGCACAGAGGGGGTGCGCCTTTCTCAAAATCTGTTTGTCCATTACAGGGACAACTCAGCGGGTCGGGCTCTGTCCTCTCAGCGCCTCTCCCACTGGCTATGTGAAGCCATATCAGAGGCTTACAAAGCTGCAGGGAAGGAGCCTCCTGCATCCCTGCGAGCTCATTCGACGCGAGCGATTGCGTCGTCCACAGCTCTACATGGTGGGATGTCGGTCAGCGACATCTGTCAGGCCGCAGCTTGGGGCTCCCCCTGTTCTTTCACCCGTTTTTATTTACGGGATGTTTCTGCTTTTTCCATGGCTCATTCAGTCCTGGGAGTCCTGGATAAGTAGTAGGAGTTCACCTCCTGATGTTCTAACTGCCTGCTGTACATAGTTCTTGTGGCAGTTCGATTCTTACCCCCTTTTTTGTGGGGGTCTTTTGCAGCCTGAGAGTGACCCTCTCACCGGCAATGTAAAAAAAAAAAAAAAAAAACAAATAAAACATTTCGTTTTTCAATGTTGTGGCCCTCTGTTCTGCAGCAGGGCACGTCTGGAGGTGGTGTAAAGGCCTGCGGGCCTCCTCCAGCCCACCACCGGCCCTCCCTCATGCATTGAGGGAGGACAGGTTTATTGGGATTGGGTGAGCAGGTGCTCTGCGTTGGTTGGATCCAGCGTGGCATGGACTATTTCCTGCTTCGCCCTTTATTCCAATAGGAGCTAAAGGGCGAGCTATACGACGTTAGAACGTTGGTTACGTATCGTAACCCCAGATTCTACGAGTATAGCGGAGCCCTTTAGCTATCGGGCCACTCTGCATCCAAATTGGCTGAATGAATTAGCTATATTTGGAGATAGATCCACCTCGGTCGAGGGGTTTTACGGACCGAGGGGTGGGCCCATCCGGTAGGTGGGCGTGGACTAAAAGGTTTTCAGTGGGCGCTGACGCGCGAGGGAGGTTTCCAATAGGAGCTAAAGGGCTCCGCTATACTCGTAGAATCTGGGGTTACGATACGTAACCAACGTTTTCCTCCTCCAGAATGGATCAGCTGGGAGGACGTGAGCCAATGAACGAGGGAAGCCAGTTGAAGGGCAATATTTAACATAACCAGCAGAGGGCGCTGTTGACCCCACAATGTTATGATGGGAGGCTGCTAATTTCTGCTTTGTTTTAAACTATGCATTGGGGTATTTAAAATATTTTACCAGGACATGAAAAAGTTTTTATGCAACATGAACTTTTCCACATTTTTCCACGTTACATCTAAAAAGTATTTAACACTATCCATGCCCGAACTGTCTGTTTAAGCATTGTTAATTCAATAAAACCTTGAATATTTTTTCATCCAGTACAAAAATCATGCACTACTTTGCATTGAAGATGTAAAAATCCCAGTAAAATACTTGGAAGTTTGTGGTGGAAAAGTTCAAGCTGTATGAATACTGTACTTTTACATTAAAGCTATATTTTTCCTGTGATTTTTCTCTCATCAAATGAAACAAACATTTTTAGTTTACAAAAGTCAGACTCCTGCCTCCAAATTTTGTATACATGTGCTCAAAAGTAAAGTCTTGTACATCTAAAGACAAATGTTTCAATATTTATAATTTTATGGCTGTAAACGGCCAGGACTGCTCTGCAATTTAATTTAAAAAATAAATGAAATATGTCCTAGTGAATCAGAAAATATGTAAATAAAAACACATTTACACAATGTGTCACATTTTCTCAAAAAATAAAAATAAGAAAAGCTAAGCTATATGTTGATCAATATTTATTTTGTTGTATTTGTTTCTTGTTGCTTTTTCTCAGCCTGAAGCTCATTGATGGTGGTCAAACTTGTTTTGCTTGTGTTGCAACAACTCATCTTCAGAATGCTGATGAGTTTGGGAGGAGAACCCAGACCTCCATCCCCCCAGCGACACTTCAGACCCATCCTGGGGCATTTCCAGGCCAGACAGGATATAAAATCCCTCCAGAGAGTTCTTGGTCTGACCGCCGAGGTCTATTCAGTGGGACATATCCAAAAACCTTCTAAAGAGAGAGGCATTCTGAGCAGATGAACCACCTCATCCGATTCATTTTGATGTGGAGGAGCAGCAGCTACTCCACCCTGCAGATGATGGAGCTCCTCACCTCATTTCATTTCAGCCACTTCTATCCAGGATGTGTTTTTTCAGTCCTGATCTGAACCTCGTGACCACATAGGGCTGGAATGTAAACAGACCAGTAAATCCAGAGCTTTGCCTTTTCAATCAACTCTTTCTTCACCACGACTGACCAAAGCAACACCCTCAATACCGAGGAGCCCCAATACTTGAACTTGAAAAATATTTGAACTCTGACTCAGGAGGAGGCAAAGACCTATTTCTGATGCATAGATCTTGGGCTTAGATGATCTCTCGTCCCAGCTTCACACATGCAAACCGCCCCAACATGCTGAAGATCGTGGCCCAACAGACGCCAACAGAACCACATCATCTGCATGAAGCAGAGAGCTTCCTGAACCAGACTTTTAGTGAAATCTTATACAGGTGGTCCCCGACTTATGACGGCCTTGACTTATGGCAATCCGGCTTTACGAACGCATCATATTAAAGCTTCAGTATGTAGCTTTTTTTATGAACATATTTCTTCACTCTGTCACTACCTCCTGACAGACTGATGTTAGCCAGGTAATCTCTGAAAAAAAATAAAAAAAAATATTGTCCCCTTGCTTCTCCAGGTGGTAAATAAGCATTTCTAAAAAGAAAAGGTGACCCGCCATTTTCCAGCCAATAAAAACAGAGTTTGTAACCAGCCAATAAAAACAGAGCTTGAATTTGAATCAGCCAATAAAAACAGAGCTTGAATTTGAAATTCAACAGACCACAAGGGGGCAGAGCCATATATGGCTCTGAGGGGGAGGGATCAGAATGCTTTGCCTGTTGAAAATATTTCTAAGTGCTGCAGTTCTACAGAAACTGCATACTGAACCTTTAATCAAAATATGAAATAAAAAATAAAAAGTAAAAACATTTTTTTGTGTGTGTTTAAATGTTCTTGATTTCATGTGTACAGCACTTTGTTGCAGCTGTGGTTGTTTTAAATGGCTTTATAAATAAACTATTATTATTATTACATAATTTTTAATTTTAAGCCGATTTACGAAGTTTGCGGCAGTTTCCGACAGTTTTCGGCACTGCTGCTGAGTCCGCCATTTTGCGGTTAGCTTCGGTTAGCTCCGGCCTCGAGAGACGGCTTTGGAGGACTGTCCGATAAGAGTTTGCCTCATGTGGATAAATGAGCTGGAAACGCTCGGTGAACTCTGTGGACGTCTCAGGCCCAGAGCAGCAGCCGCCGATCGCTAAGCCTGGACACGGAGCTATGTATTTGGCGGTGTCTGCCATTTTGTTTCAGAGTTTCAATCTGGATTTTGCCCCCACCATAGCACCGAAACAGCTCTAGTAAAAATTACTAACGACCTTCTTCTTGCTGCTGACTCTGGTCTTCTGTCCATCCTCATTCTTCTTGATCTAAGTTCTGCCTTCGACACCATCTGTCATTCTATCCTCCTCAACAGACTAACCTCCATTGGCATCTCAGGTACCCCGTTAGACTGGTTCAACTCCTATCTCTCTGACCGCACTCAATTCATTCAGCTTAAATCCTTCCGTTCCCAGTCTTCCCCTGTCTCCACGGGTGTCCCCCAAGGCTCTGTCCTCGGACCCCTCCTCTTCATCATTTACCTCCTTCCTCTAGGTCACATCTTCCGCAAATACGGCGTCCATTTCCACTGTTATGCTGATGACACACAGCTCTACTTGTCATCAAAACCTAACTCCACCCACCCACCCTCCATCCTCACCGACTGTCTCAATGAGCTAAATCACTGGTTTTCTAACAATTTCCTTCAACTAAACAGCAACAAAACAGAAATCATTCTTGTTGGTACCAAAAACTCTATTTCAAAATCAGAACATCTTCTCGTCCCCCTTAACAACTCTCTGCTATCCCCCTCCCCTCAGGTCAAGAGTCTCGGTGTCATCCTCGACACCACTCTCTCCTTCACTTCACACATCAACAATATTACTCGGTCTGCCTATTTCCACCTCCGTAATATTAACCGTCTCCGTCCTTCTCTCACACCCCGCTCCACAGCCATCCTGGTGCACAGTCTTGTGACTTCCCGTATCGATTACTGCAACTCCCTTCTCTACGGCCTCCCCAACAAATCTCTCCACAAGTTACAGATGGTCCAGAACTCAGCTGCCCGTGTCATCACTCAAACCTCCTACTATAACCACATCACTCCTGTCCTGCAGCAGCTCCACTGGCTCCCGGTTAAATCACGCATCATCTTCAAAATTCTACTCCTCACGTTCAAAGCTATCCACAACCTTGCCCCTCCTTATCTATCTGACCTCCTACAAATCTCCATCCCATCACGCTCTCTCAGATCCTCCTCTTCACTACATCTCCATGTACCCTCTGCCCGCCTCTCCACCATGGGGAGCAGGGCCTTCACCTGCTCTGCCCCTCACCTCTGGAACGCTCTACCACCAGACCTTCGAAACACCACCTCCCTTTCTCTGTTCAAGACAGCCCTGAAAACCCATCTCTTTAGACTAGCATTATAATAATAATAATAATTGTCTAATCTTGTCATCTGCGTATGTTTCCCATACACAGACGAAATTCGTCTCTGCATTTAACCCAACCACCTACCAGGCGGTGCAGTGAGCAGCCATAGAAGGCGCTCGGGGAGCTGGAGAAATAGGTGTGCACTCATAGACACCCCAAGATGTGTAGTGGCCGGGACGCGAACCCGCGTCCTTCGGGTCCCAAGTCAAACGCCCTAACCACTACACCATCTTGGCTCCTATCATTAACTTTACTAAATGTATTTTTATTATTTTGCATTTTATAATCTATGTAATTTATATTTCAATTTGTCACTGATAATGTTTGAACTGTATTGGTTTGTTAAGTGTCCTTGGGTGTCCTGAAAGGCGCTTTTAAATAAAATGATTATTATTATTTTTTTGTGGTTAGCTTTGGTTAGCTCCGACCGTGTGAAGCAGCAGACAGCGAGCGTGACCGGAGACACGGACCCGACGGGCGGAGGAGACGCCTGCTGCAGCCGGGAGCTCGCCTCGATGTCTGCCTGGCAGCTTCAGATGTTGGATTAACACCGAGCTAACATGCTACACTGCGGATAAACAGCTGTGCAGCCTTTTTGAGGGACGACACCGAGCTAACAGAGAGGCTAAAATGCTAACGCGGACCCACCGGGGACACTGAGCTGAACGGGCGGCGGAGACCAGCTCACAGTAAGAAATTGTATTTTTTTTTTAGTATGTCTCTAAATGTATGGTTGATTATTGTTGTTTAATCTGATTGTTGGTAAGGGGCAGATATAATAAGATTTATTCTTCTTTCTGCTACCTTTCATTTTTTTACATTTTGTACACTATCATTTAATGAGATTGTCTTGTATTGTTTCTTCTGTAAAAAAATGAACAAACTTAATAAACATAACACATTGTGTCTTATGTTTTTATATTTTATGCACCGTTATGCCGAAGCAAATTCCTAGTCTGTGAATCCTGTTCATTGACAATGGCGATAATAAACTGAATCTGAATCTGAATAAACATAAACATGTACTGTACAGTATGTGTTTTTTGATAATTATGTAGGGTACTGTATTAGGAACTTAGGATAGGCGAAGTGCTTGGTAACTACATGTACGTGTATAAGTGGCGGCTCGGGTGGTCCCCAACTTACGACAATTTCGTGTTACGAACGGGCCGCAGGAACGGAACTTGTTCGTAAGTCGGGGACCACCTTATCATTTATTTATAAAATGAATCATTTTAATCGTTGGCGCTGGCATTAGTTAAATATCTAACCACTCGTTCAAAATATGGGCTGTAATTATCTGTTAATTACTTTCATTAATTAATGTTGATTCATAAAATTAATTAACATCAAGTTTAACAATTGGCGTTCAGGCGCGTCAGCAAATGATGCGTGTCTGTTTTTATAGTTCCTTGAGGAAGCCGATCCCATCTTCCTTCCCCCTCTCCTCCTCCTCCTCCAGCACCGCCTCTCCTGGCGCGTGCACGACCGACTGGCTGCTGCTGCGTCTCGCCTCTTCGTCCCGCCGCTCTGTGCACGCCGCCCGGCGTCTCGCACCCCCCGGAACATGGCGGCCCCGGAGGAGGAGGTGGACCGCAGACCGATCCGCAGGGTCCGGTCCAAGAGCGACACCCCCTACATCACCGAGGCCCGGATCTCCCTGCACCTGGAGACAGGTAGGAGCGGGCAGGCGGCCGCGCGCATCGCGCGTGCGTCGGTTCTGGACGGGAGACGAACGGTTCTGTGGGTCAGGGAGAGGTCCCGGTGGTGCAGGATGATGGAGGTGATGGAGGTGATGGGGGAGGAGGAGGAGGACCACTGTGCGCTGCGGTGCCACGCACGCTGCGTGAAACTTGGGGCTGCTCGCGTTAAAAACGCGCGTGCTTTTATTGGGAATGGACGCCAATCCTCCCCGAGCTCAGTCAGCCTGCAGGAAAACAACTTGTTGTTTCCTTTGTTACCATGGTGACGGCGGCACGCCCGTTTGATCTGCATCCTTCACGTGAAGGCGCGCGCGGATGCTGAACGTGTCTCATCATCATCAGAGCCTCCATGGTTTTCCTGCAGGGTGTTGCATCAAACGCTCCCTCCTCCAGAGCTGTGGCTGGTCACGTGACGCGCACGCGCGCCACCTTTCCTGCCAGAGTTTCAGACTAATAATAAAAATCAGCTTCAAGCTGTTTCAGTCAGGGGCTCAGCCAGGGGCAGTCCTAGCCTATTTGGCGCCCTGGGTGAGCAACCCCAACGCTCATTTAACAGTGTTGCTTATAAAACAAAATCGGTATCGGCAAGTCAGACTTTGTAGAAATCGGTGATCGGCCAAAAAACTGCAATTGGTGCACCCACATTCAATATTTGTTAACATTTATTGATATTTTGTTATGTTTTGAGACTAAATAAAAGACTGGACTCCATCCATCCATCCATCCATCCATCATCTTCATTCGCTTCTTCCTTTTTTGGGTTGCAGGGTGTCACTGGTGACCATGTCCAGGTCACAAGAAAAAAATATTATTTTGACTTTGTTTAAAAACTAAAACAATTAACTGTGCAGGCGTATGTTTGTTTTACTTCTGGAATTTTTGAATAAAGCATAAAGTTAAAGGGAGTATAGTTTACTCTGTGTATTAGTATCCACATACTGTACTGTATTTGCAAAGGAAATGACAGAAAAACTTGTAGAACTAGTCATTTTTGGTTGTGGGTGTAACATCCTATAAAATTCAGAACTCAAAGCTTGAAGGAGCCACTGTGGAGGGACCAAAGAGCCACATGTGGCTCCAGAGCCACAGATTGCAGACCCCTGCTCCAGACCCTCTGTCTGATCGACTTGGTGACAGGAGAAACACAGGAGAAAACCTGATCCACAGAACTAAATAAAATAATCACAAATAGACACAGACACCGCAAAACGCAGATTATGATAATCCAGAAAAATCTCTTTATAGTTTTTTTTTTAATATAGTTTAATCTGGATGTTTCTATTTTATTAATTGTTGAGCCTTAAAATATCATAATTATAGGTCCACAAATGGAAAATAAAATGAATAAATAGGGATTTAGCTGTGATTGTCTTCCAGTTATAAAAAATAAAAATACTGTATTGCCAAATAGCCAAATATTTATATAGTTATTTTAATGATAGGAGAAGTGGTTTGTCTCTGCAGTTATTGAGATGTCATTTATAATATTGAGCTCAGCATTTAATGAATAAATGAGTTTTTACATCAATGAACCCATTTTTAGATGTTATGGTGGATAAAAGAACAGGCTGGATGTTCCTGACAAGAACCAGAGGTTTAGGACTAGACCTCGGTGGTCCAGTTAGTCCTAATGATGCTGTCAGATGGTGGGATCTGATGCAGGCCCAAAGATCCAGGACTGAACTGAGCCGTGCTCCGAGTGACCTCACAGCAGACGGTTTGAATAAAATGCTTAAATTCAGACTAAGTTAAAGTAAATTTAAGAGTTACATTAAAAAAGCAATTATATTTCTGCCTCATGAAATGAAGATTAGGGTTAGGGTTAAACTCCACTTGGAAAACCTAGTAAAGAAATACGTATGCATGCTCAATAATCCAGGTAGAAAAATCTAAAAAAGCTAAGTCTGGTCCTCTGGACATTCAACAAAACAAAGCAAAAAATTTTTTTTTGTAGAAACGTTTCGTCTTTCATCCGAAAGACTTCCTCAGTCTGAGGTGCTGTGTTCAGCTCAGTCTTATAAATAGCACCCTCTCACAGTGCTATTTATAAGACTGAGCTGAATACAGCACCTCAGACTGAGGAAGTCTTTCGGACGAAAGACGAAACGTTTCTACAAAAAAAAAATTGTTGCTTTGTTTTTTTTTTGAATGTCCAGAGGACCAGACTTAGCTTTTTTAGACTAGTAAAGAAACTGAAAGTTAAACTGGGTTTCTTTTTCAGAAACAGATCATGTCTAACTCTGAATGTTAGGAAACGCCTTGTATCTGTGACTTTCCTTCCCTCCATTGATTACAGTGACATTATCTACATGAATGCTCCTACAAGCACCCTGCAGATGTTGGATGTTGTCTATCATGGTGCACTAAGATTCATAACTGGCTGTGATTATCGTACCCACCACTGCACCCTGTATTCACTGGTTAACTGGACATCATTAACCTCACGCAGACTCTTCCACTGGTACATTTTCATCTTTAAATCACTTCTTGGTCTGCTGCCCTCATACATCTCCTCCTACATGTCTCTGTGTGAGTGCAGCTACAGCGTGCGCTCTCAGGACATGATTACCTGCAGTGTTCCATCAGTGAGGACTGAACTTGGAAAAAGGGCCTTCTCCTACTCTGCTCCTGCTTCCTGGAATATCTTACAAAAAGATCTGAAGCTCTCGGCCTTGACCTCTCTAAATGGCTTTAAGAATCTGTTGGAATCCTGACGGGAACCAATGCAGACATGTTCCTGTTTTTCATTTTATACATCTCTCTTATAATGTTTTGCTAGTTTTTGATACGTTGTTAAAAATATATACATACTGTATATATATCTGTATTTCTCTATTATGTTTTTCTATTGTTTATTGTTTAAGGAAATTCTACCATTGCTGTTCATCATTCTTTAGTTTGTAGCAGGTCGCTCTTGTAAATGAGTCCACGGGGCTCAATGAGATTTACCTGACTAAATAAAGGTTGAATGAAAATGTTTCTTTAAAAAGTGATCAACCTCTATTTTTTGGTGCTCTGTCACAATAACAATTTTTGCTGGGCAATTAATTGTTTCAGAAATAATTGCGATAAACGATAATACTGTATTGTTTAAAATTTGTCAAATTTAAGAAGAAATGTTAATTTGTTTTGTGTAGTACCTTTTTTGACCACTAGATGGCAGTATAAGACTGTTTGAACGGACGGATGGATAGTGAGAGAGTGAGCAGCGTGTTTCTTTAAGAAAAATGGGAGAGCGGCCTCTTGACGTGACACGAGCATGATACTCATCTTTCCTTCTTGTTTTTTGGTTCTCAAATGGCAGATGCTCAGTGTGGTTTGAGCTCCTTAGCATTTTTCACACAAAGTTTTTAATAAAAAATCAGTAAACAAGTTCTCGGCGACGGCTTCTTTTTGCAGAGAAAAGCAACTCATTACACGAAGGCATGGGTTTCAACCGTGAATTTTGAAGCTTCGACAAGACAAAGGTTTTTTTCCTCCGAGGTCGGCCTGTTAGCTTAGCTCGTAGCTTAGCTTCTCAGTTTAGCTGCTGTTTATTCCCACTATATTAGGCTTAGTGTATTACTAGTTGATGTTTTTCTTAGTTAGTTCTAGATGTTATTACTGTTTTTCTCTTGCATTTGTTGTTGGATGTAACTGGGACCCCGTGTACATAATCTCGTTTTCATCACATGTACCACATGCGGTGCAAATGACAATAAAGACTCTCTGACTCTGACTCTGACTCTTTTAACGACCCAAAAACATGATTTTGAGACGTTAAAATTGATTTTAAAGAGAAAAGAGAAAGGGAGGGGTCAGCGAAGAGCCTTTTGTCATCCAGTGTCTCCAGTGGAAAGAGAGAGACGAAGAAACGATAAAGCAGATATATGAAAATCAGGTCGATAATTTTCATTTATCATGCGATTAATTGATTTATTGTTTATTGGGGCCTAGTCTATAATATCATTTTAGAGAGCAGAATTGAAGTATAAGCTAAAATTCTCAGTTTGTAAAAGTATTTTCATGAAAGAGACACAAACTGGGTCCTCTCTGACCCGGCTCGTCAGACTATCTTCACAGCTCAGTCAGTTCCAACAGAATAAATATTAAAATGTATTCTGTTAAGATCCCAGTTTAAACGCTCAGAAACATCATTTTCAAACGAACTGAACATCCTCCATTCTTCCACGTCAGCTTCCTTCTCATCCAGGATCTGTTTTTGTGAAACCGGACTCTTTACCTGTTTTTATTTCTTTAGACAGGTAGTCCTCGACTTATGACTGAGATCCGTTCCTACGTGCTGTCGTAACCCGAATTTCGACGTAAGTCAGAACATACGTACAAACTGCACCTTATCCACAATATTCCTGAAGGTGGCACTGTATTTGCGATTATGGGACTTACTTCCGTTTGACCCCGGAAGTGCCTGTATTCCATAGGCGGAGTATGGATCGCGGGTGTTTTTGAAAGTTATTTTCATTCATTTTATCGGAGCAAACACAGCTTTTGTTTAAACGGAACGTTTACTGAAATGTCCTACCGGGGTTCAGGTACCTGCTGTGCTGTTCGCGGCTGCACCAACAACCGGACCAAGCTAAATCTTTGGCTAAAACAACAGTGTTTTCAACACGGACCCAAAACAAAGAAAGAGTGTTCCTGCATCCTTCTCTATGGCTGTGTCTGCGCGATCAGGTAACATCTGTAATTTCTTTTTATTCAGGGAGGGTTTATTAATGAGAGTTTTGGATGATTTACTGTCTTAAAATGATATATGTCAGGCGCGACCGGTACTTTTAGCCGAGATAGCTGCTAATAAACCTTAGCCGAGAGGCCGGAGCAAACGCGTTCGCCATTTATGTATTTTTAAATTATGTCAGCGCGATCAGGTCACATCTTTTTATTCGGGGAGGGTTTATTAATGAGAGTTTTGGAAGATTTACTGTCTTAAAACGATAGATCTCAGACGCGACAGGTATTTTTAGCCGGGATAGCAGCTAACAAACCTTAGCCGAGAGGCCGGAGCAAACGCGTTCGCTATTTATGTATTTTTAAATTATGTCAGCGCGATCAGGTCACATCTGTTATTTCTTTTTATTTGTCCCTCCTCTTTTAACAAAACGAGTGGTGTTCCCACATTTTTAATGAACTAAAACAACAAAGTTTGGACTGTCTTCAACTGTATTACTCGCATGTAAACAAACGGTGTTTCCGGTCAACCGGAAGTCGTGCGCACAT
>JBBPBX010072319.1:3897-18096 GCA_038048925.1 Garcialebias charrua
TTAAATATATTCCAATTAAGAGCCGAATCCCTGTTATTGAATGTCTGAAAGGCTTTTCATTTTATTGCTGAAGGAACTCGCACATTAAAATCAGTTGTTTTTGAGCACACTTTCACAATGTGGTCTCCACAGGTAAGAGAAAGTGCAATGCCATTAGAGGAAATTAAAAGCAGCAGATATGACAGATCGCCTCACCTGCGTAGCCCATTTGCCACAGAGCAGCAAAGCAGAGGAGGAAAAGATATGAAGAAAAATATCAGTCAGAAAGTGGGACAAAGCTCTGGAGTCATGGAACACATCTAAGAGGCTTGGGGAGATCCTATTAAACACGGCTTTGTGACACCTGCTCCTCGGCTCTGACTGAAAAAAAAAAAAACCTCTGCTGGCAAGCATCTTCATTAGCATGCAGGACTGACTCATTTATTTATTATTTATCCACAAATAAAGAGCATCTTGATGTGAGGGGAGCAGAGAGGCTAAAGCCAGCACTTCTGCCGTCCTTCATCAGAGCTCATGCTCTGTCTCTTCCTCTGAATTAAAATTGAAAATGGTAATGCAAACCCCTTTTGAAATGCTATTTATATAACTGGGCTGAAATGGCTTTACATTGAAAATTTTTTTTTCAAAACAACCCTTTAAATATCCCAAAAGCTCCAATAGAAAAAGACACAATTTTTCGAACAGCAATGGCCTCCATCTTCTACGGCTTACCAGAGTCAGAGAGTTAGAGATACTTTATTGTCATTCGCACCACATGTGGTACATGTGATGAAACAAGATTATGTACACAGGGTCCCAGTTACACCCAACAATAAAATGTGAGAGAAAAACAGTGATAACATCTAGGATTAACTAAGAAAAACATCAACTAGAAATACACTAAGCCCTAATGTAATAGGGAAACATCATTACAAACAGCAGCACGAACATGAGTCTGTATGAGCAGATGGTCACGAATGAAAATGAAAAGTCAGAGTGATTTATTTGTCATACACAACACATGTGGTACATGTGGTGGAACGAGATTATACACAGGATTCCAGTTACATCAAACAATAAAATGTAAAATAAAAAACAGTAATAAGATCTAATATATGAACTAAGAAATCATCAACTAAATAATACACTAAGCACTAATAGCATAAACACATTACGTCGAACACCTTCCTGAGGGGAGCGGGGCAAAATGGGTGTGTGCTGGGTGAGTGGGGTCCTTAATGATGCAGGTGGCCCTCTTCCTGCATTTAGAGGTGTAGATGTCTGTAATGGTGTGGAGGCAGACGCCAACAGACTTCTGTGCAGCATTCACCACTCTCTGCAAAGCTTTTCTTTCTGCAGCTGTGCAGCCTCCATGCCACACGATGCTGGAGCACAGGATGCTCTCCACTGCACACCTGTAGAAGGAGGTGAGGACTGAGCTTCCCAGACCAGCTTGTCTCAGCCACCTGAGGAAGTAGAGCTTCTGGTGAGCTTTCTTGATCAGGCTTTTATCTGTAGTCGGGTCATGATCCAAACCTCATGACCTTAGGAGAAGGTTAGGTCAGTGGTAGACAGATCAGTAAATCAAGAGCTTTGCTGTTTGACTCAAATCTGCCCAGATACTTAAACTCCTCTACCTGAGGCGAAGACCCTCCACCCCCACCCCCCAACAATCATTATTAATTTTAAAATTACTTGAGTAGTAAGAACTTTAATACCGTTTTACCGTATTATTTTACATTACCGGTATTAGTGTTTAGTGTATATCTTAGAACTTTTAGCGTATCGTTTAGCGTTGCCTTTTAAGTGTATATCTTGATACGGTTTCTTTGTATACTTTATATTTTTGTGATTTTTTAGGTGTAACTGGGACCTTGAGTTGTATGCAATTTCATTCCACCTCATGTACCACATGTGAATGATAATAAAGAACCTTGAACTGACCCCCAAATTAAAAATCTAGTAAGAAAATAACTCACTGCTCAGAATTTATGTTGGGGATCAGTTTCAGCTACAACCAACAAAGACTTTAGTCTAATATCTGTAAAAAATTGAAATAACAGGCAAATTGTTCACATTTACCTTTTGGCAGTATGGGATAAAAAAGTGATCAACTCAACATTTTCAACATGTTTATTTGCTGAAAAAAAGTTTTCTGGATTCTGACTCATTGCATCCACTTAATACCACAATAAATGTGAGCTTATCTTGGCAGCTGTAACTGTACTGGTTAGCATTTAATATTTTCCTGCACAGAACTGACTTTTGAACTTGATATTTTAGTTTCACTTAAATTCTGTTAACTAACCGTCCTCCCACAGGAGGCACAAGCATGATCTTTGCTCTGCAAAGACTTTGACAAAAACCTGATAGAAATGTGCAGGAGGCAACATTTAGTAAGCAAGCTGGAGATGCAGAAAGCAGCAAGTTGGGGGCCAATAATGGAGTTTAAAGGAAAGATGAAGGGATTTAGGACAAAAAGGACAGAGAGCTCAATGTCATCAGTGTCGGCATTGAGCGGATGACATATTGATCTGTGGGTTAATGAAGACAAAGCACACAGGAAATACAGAGCCCAACTCCACCTTGGGTAATTCCTTAAATGCTAGCATGAATCATAATAAAATGTTGATTGAAAAATGTAAAAAAAATGTGTCTGTGGAGAAAAACTGAAAATAAAATTAGTTGGCACTTAGGTGATCATGTTCTAACCCAGAGTTGGAGATACATTTGGTAATTGATTTCTCATCAGTAATTCAAACATAATATTTGTCATTGATTTATTAATTTAATTTCAATTCAGTTTATTTGTATAGCACCAAGTCACAACAGAAGTCATCTCAGGGCTGAACAGAAACATTTATATATATATATTAAATTAATAATTTAACACCATTTATCTGAGGAGCAGACTGATTTGAATTTAACTCCAGCACAGAACTCTCATCTTGAGCAAGTACGAAGGCGACAGTGGAAAGGAAAAACTCACTCATGAGGAAGAAACATTTAGCAGAACCAGGCTCAGGACAAGCGGCCATCTGCTTCGATCGGCTGGGTTTCAGAGGAACAGATACACAATGGCAGGTCAAGAATCACATGTTAAGATAGAAATAGTATCAAATGAAAACTGCTCAATTTTAGCAATTCATGTAAGGAAATGAGGTCAATTTGTCCTCTAGTAGTCTAAGCTTAAGGCAGCATAACAAGCTAACCCTAACTATAGGATTTATCAAAAAGGAAAGTCTTAAACTGGACAATGTGTCAGCCTCACGGACAGAAACTGGAAGTTGGTTCCACAAGAGAGGAGCCTGATAACTGAAAGATCTTCCTCCCATTCTGCTTTTGGGAACTCTAGGAATTACGAGTAAGACTTCAGCCTGAGAGCAAAGTGCTCTGTTAGGAAAATACGGAACAACAAGGTCTTGAATATCAGATGGAGCTAGGTTGTTGAGGGCTTTTTAGGTTAAAAGCAAGATTTTGAATTCAACCCTGGATTTCAGCCAATGGAGAGAAGCTAAAACTGGAGTGATATGATAACTCCTACTAACTCCAACTTATTAATACTCCTTATTACTGTTACTCCAATTTACAACTCCTATCCAACAATTTATTGGTGAGATATGCAAACATTATTACACTGCTTCGAGAACCAGACACCCAGAACAGTTTGTAATTAAGATGAACTTAGGTACCAGAGATTTTTTATTAATGAAAAGTGCATTATAAATTGAATTCATTATTATTATTATTATTATGAACTCATTAACACTTTACATTAGTAAAAAAATAATAAAACGTTGTAAAATTAATTGAATATTGGTGCTATTTATGATGACTTTTATTTCTACAAACACCTTATTCCTCTGTAGAGCCACAGAGCATGCATCAGTAACTCTGGCTGAACTCATTGAAGATGTATCAAATTAATTTACTTCTATTTTTCTCTTGAATAAAGCAGCCAGTCACAGTACATCAGCCACCCCTGACTGAACCTAGAAAGAAGTAAGCAAATATCCTGAACAGTTTGATTCAGTTTATTTAAATAGCATAAATTCACAACAAAAATCATGTCAAGGAACTTCACAAAAAAGAAAGGAAAAAAAAAACTCAAATCATAAATCCTGTTCAAATCCGGATTTAATTCCAGTTACAGTCAGTCAATTACTGTAACTCCTATTATAATATATGAAAATAAAGTACATTATAAAATAGCATTTCATAAAAGTTTTAAAGAAAGTCAGCAGATTGCATTGAATCTTCACTTCATCGCAGTCTCCCATCCTGAGCAGCTCATTGGCAACAACCTCCAGAAGAACCAGGTCCAGGATGTGCGGCCATCTGCCTTGACGGACTAGGGTTTAAGAGGACAGGAAAGAGTCATAGACAAACAAAAGGAGTATTGGTCCAAGTTGAGTTTCTATAGTCCAGGTGTACTTTCTTTAGGGAGAAAGACAGAAATAAAGCACATAATTGGTAAAAAACAAACAAATTGCAAATTCAAACAGAGAAGCAAGTAAACAGCAGCAGAGTGAGAAAATGTGGTCAGTTAGTCTAAGCCTATAACAGCATAACTAAGGGATAGCTCAGGAAACCCAAGATAACCCCAACTATAGGACTTGTGAAAAAAGAGCCTAGTCTTAACAATGAACAGTGTTGGCTTCACAAAAGAGGAGCATGAAAACTTTAACTCACATTCTGCTTTTACAAACGATGTGAACCACAATAAACCCACAATATTAAAGTGACATTTACTCAAAGTTTACCGTTTCATATATTATTAGCACTTCAACTTTCATGCGTTTCAAGACACGGTTGTAAACTAGAGTAACTTCTACAGTTTAAGTTCACCACATTGCTCACATTGAAGCCTCGTCCCGCTGCTGGTCAGTGAAGTAAAGTGCTGCAGAGAGCAGCCGTCCATGGCGTCTCCCAGCAGCAGGAGTGATGAGACAGAGATGAATCACACCAACGTCTATTCCTGCAGCTTTCAGCAAGGAATTGGCCCACAACTTATATTCCTCCTAGTGTGGCTTCAGCAGGGCCGTGACCTTCAAAGATCACAAATCTTGCAAGTGCCACCAGTCATTAACCAAAGCGATATTTCCCGGTTCCTCTCTCCATGGCCAACTCTGCTGCAGTTCACACAGACAGAACCCTGATGGGCACTGTGCAGCTCCCTCATCGTACGGCGGTCTTTGCAGTGACAGTAAAACAACGTGGAGTCTATGACCTGAAGACAGTTGTCACCAAAAGGTCTTGCACAGCAGAAAAAAGTTGCGCTGTATAACTTGTTTTCCTTAATTAGTTTACTTTTGTTCTGCACACAGCAGAGCTATATACCGGTACCTACCGGTAATACAATTTGGAAAACTATTCCTGTAGCGAATGGGAACACTCCTTTAAAAGATCTCATTAAAATTTCATCATATCTCTAATCAATGCATCGCAACACATAGCAGGCATATTGTAGATGCAAGCTGCAGCAGCCGATGCATTAAAAATACAAAGTAAAACTTGCATAAATGTCAGCACTGTACCTCTTTGTTTGGCTTTCTATACCTCTTGCACTTTTTAATGATCTGTTTTTGGGGAAAGGAGTAACAGAAAGCAAAAGATTGGGTAGAACTGTATAACTTTATCATCTGTATTTTTTATCTTTAACAAAGATTTATAGATAGCAAAAAGCTGTATTCTCAACCTTATACTTAATAAAAAAAATAATAAAAAGCCAAAGACAATAAATGTGCAGTACAGAAAAGGGCACCTGGCACATACACATTCCCACAACCTACTTAATTTTTAGAACCCAGAGACAGTTTCTCACTATCGATCACCTCCTCCCACTTTGTATAAGACTCGTATGTTAGGAGGCATATCTAATCAGGGGAATGTTCACAGAGGGAGGCATCGGGATGACGTGAGGTCAACAAGTTGGATGTGTTTCAGTGAGTTGAGCTGTGGGCAGATTCAGCCTACAGACACTGCTCAATAAAAACACAGCAGCAGATGGAAAAGGACCGTTCACACCAGAACAGACATTCTGCTGTGCTTAAAATGCAGCTGATCACAGCAGCAATAATAGAAATGTAAATTAAGATAACTTATTGATCAAGCTCAGCACAAACAAGATGGCAAAACAGAACATAAATGTTGGCAAATTAATTTTTTCAGGCTTCTGCTGCGATCCAAACCCTTGAGTTTTTCGAGACTGTGCGAGGCCTCACTGAAACAGTAGGAAAGACAGACCGTTCTTGAACTTTAAATATTGTCGGCGTCCTTCCTTGAACAAATTAACTGATGTCGGCGCCATCTTTTAGGTTCCCGAGGATCTGAATTAGATCAGATAAACGTTGTTCCCCATTTTCTCTAATAATGTTGAAGACAGCAGAATGAGCAATACTGTACAAGTTTTTTCCCCAAACACAATAAGCCGCAACTTGGGTCAGGATACAGAAAAAGTTCTTTAAAGGGCTTTTTAAAAAATTAATAGTGTGGTAAAATTGTGGTTGTTTCCCTCCCTTTAGATCAGGCCCAACATAAAAACGATGAGTCATGGCTGCAGTATGGGATGGATGGAGTTGGAATACAGTACAGTAGTTCCTTGATTATTGTGGGGGTTACGTTCCACACAACACCACGATAGGTGAAAAAACGCAAATTAGAAACTTTATATTTATTTTAGTATTTATAGGCTTTATAAACCCTTTCCACACTCTTGCAATGTTCCAAACTCTTAAATTTATGTAATGTTAACAGCATATGTATATGTACTGTACAATATTGCAAAGTTTTACTCATGAGCTCTGCAGACCAGCAGCTTGGTTCTGGTTCTGTAGACCTACCCTGCAGCAACAAAGCCCACCTCCCTGTCCAGGTTGATGCACGCATGGATAATTAACTTCGGGAATCTTTAGGGTTATTTGCAACTTTTTTAATAGATGGATTCTGACTTGGCATTCAAAAAAATGTCCTCCATTTCAGCTGAAAGCAGTGGCCCGAAGCACTGTTGGCTTCTGGGTAATGTAGTTCTTTTGACTGGCATTACAGCACAGGTAGTCCCCGACTTACGAACGAGTTCCGTTCCTACGGCCGTTCGTAAGACGGAAATCGCCGTAAGTCGGAAAACACACGAGCCGCCACTTATACACATACATGTACAGTACTGTACAGTTACCAAGTTACCAAGCACTTCGCCTATCCTAACACAGTACCCAACATAATTATCAAAAAACACATACAGTACATTTGGAGACATGGGATGGTGTAGTGGCAGGGCTTCCGACTTGGGACCCGAAGGACGCGGGTTCGCGCCCCGGCCACTACACACCTTGGGGTGTCTATGAGTGCACACCTAATTCTCCAGCTCCCCGGGCGCTTTCTGGCTGCTCACTGCACCACCTGGTGGTGGTTGGGTTAAATGCAGAGACGAATTTCGTCTGTGTATGGGAAACATACGCAGATGACAGAAAAAGACATTATTATTATTATTACATAATAAATACAGTACTGTAGTTAATTTCTTACTTTGAGCTGCAAGCCTGTCTCCGTCTTTTTGCATGTTAGCTCGTTGCACGTCCGAGCTCTGCAGCTTCGTACTGATTCACGCGTCCAAACTGCTTACAGGAAGGACTGTTAGCATGTTAACTCCATACATTTGGAGCCACAATGAAGGGAAAAAGAGTTAATAACTTACAGAGAGCCGTTTCTCCGTGGTGTCCATCCAACAAGCTGCGCCGCGTTAGCCCCTCCAATAACTGTGCTCGTTAGCATGTTAGCCCCCCCAAAAGGCTGCCGCAGCTGTTTCTCCGCATTTTAGCATGTTAGCTCGGTGTCCATCCAACATCTGAGGCTGCCAGGCGGACATCGAGGCGAGCTCCCCGCCGCAGCAGGCCTCTCCGCCGCCCGTCGGCTCTGTGTCCCTGGTGGGTCTGGTGTTAGCATGTTAGCCACTCCAATAGCTGCACCTGTTAGCATGTTAGCCCCTCCAATAGCTGCGCCCGTTAGCATGTTAGCCCCTCCAAAAGGCTGCCGCAGCTGTTTCTCCGCATTTTAGCATGTTAGCTCGGTGTCCATCCAACATCTGAGGCTGCCAGGCGGACATCGAGGCGAGCTCCCGGCCGCAGCAGGCCTCTCCGCCGTCCGTCGGCTATGTGTCCCTGGTGGGTCCGGCGTTAGCATGTTAGCCCCTCCAAAAGCTGCACCTGTTAGCATGTTAGCTCCTCCAAATGGCTGCCGCAGCTGTTTCTCCGCGTTTTAGCATGTTAGCTCGGTGCGGCGGAGCGATCGGCAGCTGTTGCTCCGCGCCTGAGACATCCACATAGTTCACCAAACGTTTCCAGCACATTTATCCATATGAGGCAAACTCTGATCGGACACACGGTCCATCCAAAGCCGGCTGTCGAGGCCGGAGCTAACCGAAGCTGGCGGGCACTGCCTAAAACTGATGGACACTGCCGAAAACTGTCGGAAACTGTCGGAAACTGCGTAAATCGGCTTAATAATAATAATACTTTATTTATAAAGCTATTTAAAACAACCACAGCTGCAACAAAGTGCTGTACACATGAAATCAAGAACATTTAAACACATAAAAAATTTTTTCTTAATTTTATTTTATATTTTTATTAATATGATGCGTTCGTAAAGTCAAATTGCCGTATCGCCGTAAGTCGAGGACTACCTGTATAGGCTTAGTGAAGGAAAACAACAAAATGGTGCACCTGTCCGAAGTTTTTTCCCGTTAACTTTTTATCCCATACCGTCCCAGTCACAAGTAATATTAAAGTTGACAATTGTTGAAAAACTGCGAAAGAGCGAGTCTGCAAAAGCAGAACCGCAAAGTAGCAAGGGATTACCGTACAGGGAACTGAGACAGTTCATGTAACAAGATAGTGGTTAACTTCAAGACTAAGAGCAAAAAAAAAAGAACATTTAAATAAATAAAATTACAAGATAAAAATGCATAATGGTTTAAGGAAGTTTTGTTTATTTATCATATCATCAAGTTAAAGCATGACATAAAGTCTAAAAAAAGCCATGTCTGGTCCTCTGGACATCCAAAAAACAAAACAAAACAACCATCAGGGTGTTAAAGTCAAAAGTCAAAGTCAAAGTCAACTTTATTGTCAGAACTGCAATATGTACAGGACATACACAGGACCGAAATTGCGTTTCTCTCAGTCCCTCGGTGCAACAGTAACCACTTAAACATTGAAACACTGAAACATATAATAATAGACATAAGCATAAAATAGTAAAACTGTAACACTGTCCTGAGTTTTTGCATAGTGGTATAAGAGTATGAAAATTTACACCAACTCTAAAACTAAAACTAAAACACTAAACATTTAATGAACATAATACTGTCCTGAGTTTTTGCATACTAGTATAAAAAAGTATAACTATAAAATAAACTAAAGGTTCTAGCATTGACATTTGCAAAGTGGCAAAGCAGCATATGAGCTAATGTACACAGTATATGCATGAGGCAGTAGTTGATGTTGTTATAGAGGCAAAAGTGGCATATGCAGTAAGGCACATTGGGCATCCTTAAATGAGGCTGGTCAGAGAATACTGTATATGTATCAGCAGTGGTGTAGATATAAAAGTAGTGTAAATGTAAACAGTAGTAATAAATGTAAGCAGTAGTAATAAATGTAAACAGTATTAATAAATGTAAACATTGAATGTAAACAGTAGTATGTAAACAGAGAATGTAAACAGTATTATGACTATAGGCAGTGATGTAATACAAACATTAGTGCAAATATGAGAAGTAGTGCAAACTGAATGAGCACATGACCGAGAGTTTAGTGAATAACCCGCTTGATGACACAGAGTCCAGTGTTAAAATCTTTGTGTTGTGTGGTAATGTGTGAGAAAGTTTTTAGTGTTAAGGCAGTTCAAATGGGAGGGGAGGCAGAGCAGGCAGAGTGTTTAGCATCCTGACTGCCTGATGAACAGAGCTGTCTCTCAGTCTGCTGGTTCGAGCCTGGAGACTTCTCAGTCTCCTCCCTGATGGCAACAGGCTGAAGCAGCTGTGTAGTGGGTGTGTGGGATCACCTGCCATGCAGTGGGCTTTCCGAGTGAGGCGGTTGCTGTGTAAGTCCTGCAGTGAGGGGAAGGAGGTGCCGACGATCTTCTCAGCTGCTCTCACGATGCGCTGGAGGCTCTTGCGGCAGGATGCAGTACATGCACCAAACCACACAGTGATGCAGCTGGTCAGGACACTTTCTATGGCACCTCTGTAGAAGGTGCACATGATGGGGGTTGAAGCTCCAGCCCTTTTCAGCTTGCGGAGAAAGTAGAGACGCTGGTGAGCCTTCTTGGCCAGTGATGCAGTGTTCCTGCTCCAGGACAGGTCCTCTGAGACGTGCACTCCCAGGAACTTGGTGCTGTCTACTCTCTCCACTGCGGTGCTGTTGATGGTCAGAGGGGCATGTTGGGCATCCCTCTTCCTGAAGTCCACAACAATCTCCTTTGTCTTCTCCACGTTGAGAGTGAGATTGTTGTGTCCGCACCACAAGGCCAGGCGGCTCACCTCGTTCCTGTAGTCCGTCTCATCGTTGTTGCTGATGAGACCCACCACTGTTGTGTCGTCCGCAAACTTGATGAAGTGGTTGGAGCTGTATGATGGTGTGCAGTCGTGTGTTAGCAGGGTGAATAGAAGGGGGCTCAGCACACATCCTTGTGGGGCCCCTGTGTTCAATGTGATGGTGCTAGATGTGTTACTCCCGACCCGTACTGTCTGTGGTCTCCCGGTCAGGAAGTCTAGCAGCCAGTTACACATTGAGGTGTTCAGCCCCAGACTGTCCAGTTTAAGGATGAGCTGTTGGGGGATGATGGTGTTGAATGCCGAGCTGAAGTCGATGAACAGCATTCTAACATAAGAGTCCTTCGTGTCCAGATGTGTGAGAGCTGTGTGGAGGGCAGAGGAGATGGCATCGTCGGTTGAGCGATTAGGTCGGTATGCAAATTGGAAGGGATCCAGGGAGGCAGGGAGGACAGATGTGATGCTTTTCATGACTAGCCGTTCAAAGCACTTCATCAGGATGGGGGTGAGTGCTACTGGACGATAGTCATTGAGGCATGCGGGCGTTGCCTTCTTTGGGACAGGGATGATGGTGGTGGCTTTGAAACAGGTGGGGACGATGGCCTGGCTCAGTGAGATGTTGAAGATGTCCGTGAAGACCGCTGCGAGTTCCCCTGCACAGTCCTTCAGCACACGACCAGGTATGTTGTCAGGACCAGAGGCCTTCCGGGCATTAATCTTGATGAATGATCGCCTTACGCTGTCTGAGGACAGCGCCAGCACCTGGCCATCAGGAGAGGGGGGGAGTTTATGTGCAGGTGTGCTGTTACTTGCCTCAAACCGAGCAAAGAACTCATTCAGTTCATTCAGCGTAGAGGTTGAGCTGTCACAGGTCTGGGGGGAGGGGTTGTAGTTTGTGATGGTCTGTATTCCCTGCCACAGACTGCGTGTATCCTTGCTGTCCTTGAAACGGTGAGCTATTTTCCTGGAATACTGCTCCTTGGCCTCTCTGATGCCCAGTCCAGGTTCTTTCTGGCTGCCTTCAGGCCCACCTGATCTCCCGCTTTGAAGGCAGCATTCCTGGCTTTCAGGAGTCTGTAAACCTCAGCTGTCAGCCATGGCTTCTGATTAGCCCGAACAGTGATGGTTTTGAGGTTGGTTACATCATCAATGCACTTGGTGATGTATGAACATACAGTGTCTGAGTACTCCTGGAGACATGTGTTGTTGTTTGTGGTAGCAGCTTCTTTGAACATACCCCAATCTGTGGTGTCAAAACAGTCCTGGAGTGCCTCTGAAGACCCCTCTGGCCACACTCGTATCTGCTTGCGGACTGGTTTTGTGACTTTCACCAGCGGCCTGTATGCAGGCTTTAGCATGACACAGATATGGTCAGAAGCACCAATGTGGGGGAGGGGGAGTGCTCTGTAGGGATTTTTTATGGTGGTGTAAACTTGGTCCAGTGTGTTGTTTCCTCTTGTTGCAAAGTTTATGTTTCTGTATGTTTTTGGAAATACACTCTTTAAATCTGCTTTGTTGAAATCACCAGCCGTGATGAGAAAAGCATCAGGATGGGCTGTTTGCTGCTCACTGATGTGCAGATATAGTTCATTCAGAGCCTCACTTCTAACTTTGCTGTTGGAGCTTGGAGGGATATATACAGCAACAATCATAACAGCTGTAAATTCCCTCGGTAAATAGATCGGTCTGCATTTAATAGTCATAAACTCCACTAAAGGTGAGCAGTGCTTGTAGACCACAGAAGCATCCAGACACCATGCGTTGTTGATGTAAACACAGAGCCCGCCTCCGCGAGTCTTACCTCCCTCGATGAGAGCTCGGTCTGCCCTGTAGCATGTTAGCTGATCCAACTGAATAGCATGGTCTGGAACGTTGTTGTTAAGCCACGTTTCCGTGAATACAAACACACAACAGTCTCTCACAGTCTTTTGTGTCGTTCGTAGCAGGCGTATATAATCCAATTTGTTGTCCAAGGAGCGCACGTTAGCCAAAACCATGGATGGAATAGCCGGCCTGTGTGGGCTAGCTGCTAGCCTCGCTCTGATACCTCCACGTTTGCCCCGCTTCTGTTTCCTGTCACGCCGCTTGTGGCGTTTCCACTGCGGGCGCGGTGAAGGGAGGCTCGGGGCTGGCTTCCGCTTTCTGTCAAGCCGCTTGTGGCGCTTCCACGGCGGGCGCGATGAAGGGAAGCTCGGGGCTGGCTTCCAGAGCAGGTCGCAGTCACGAAGCTCACGTAGCTTCTCCTCGAGCTCATGTAGCTTCTCCTGGAGTTCGCTGTTTATTCCCAAATGAGTGGTTTTTCCGACATCAAGCAGGAATTCACGGCTATACTTGCGTTCTTGAACACGTAGAGACGAAGACGTGCCGGCAAATTGCGGCGTGCAGGACAAAACAGACGAAAGCACCATGTTGCTGGGAGAGAGAGAAGCCGCAGCGTTTGCACGCGCCGCCATGTTACTCCTTGATCATGTGAGCAGCTGGTTTCAGGCTGTCATCAGCCAACTGGTTGATCCACTGTGGGAGGTGCTATTTATAAGACTGAGCTGAATACAGCTTCTCACGCTTCTACAGTTTTTTTTTGCTTTGTTTTGTTTTGTTTTTTGAATGTCCAGAGGACCAGACTTAGCTTTTTTAGATTTTTCTACCTGGATTATTGAGCATGCATCAGGGCATGACATAAAGTGTTACTAAAGTAATTTCAACAGACCAGCATTGAGTTTTTGCCTGAATAAAAAGAAAGAAAGAAAGAAAGAAAGAAAGAAAGAAAGAAAGAAAGAAAGAAAGAAAGAAAGAAAGAATTAAAATTAAAATTAAAATAAAGAAAGAAAGTCACTGCTGAATGTGTTTAGCACAGAGCTGGATGGGACAGACAACATGATATATTTATAAAAAATCATGTAAACAAGAAATCTGTTGCTGCAAAGGTTTGTTGCGAATGTTTGTGACAATAATACTCTGTTTGCTTTTGTTAACTTTTGTTTGTTAACTGTTCAGATTTCTTCCATACTTCTTTAACCCTCCTGCTGCTCTTTAATTTCACCCATGATGCCTTAAAACGGAGGCCTCTTTGGTCAATATGACCTAAGGGTAGCAGGAGAGTAAAATAATGTTGAAGAAAATCTTGAATTCAAATGTGAGTTTCCATTATCTAGATCACTTAAATTCCTAATCTTTTAATTTGTCAACTTTAGCTTCAACCCACAGCATCCATGTTTACAATAAAGCCTTTTTTTTATCTATTGCTTTGCAACAAATAATTTTTTACCAACTACAATCATTATTTTCATAATAACATTCTTTTATAGTTTGAATTCAACAGGCTGAAACTTGACATATTTAAATGTACAAGTCTGGTTTAATGGTAAAAATACTCTGTTTGATGGACTTCTTGGTCTCATGTGTAAAACTTTCATTTCCATATTCTCCCCTTCAGCAAAGCTTCATTTCACTGTTTGAACACTGAGCTTCATATTTTCTCCTTAAAAGTGGACCAGCCCGCTTTATTGTGAATTAAATTGTACATCATTCAGTCCCAGTGTGGGGGAAGGGAGGTGTAAGCTACATAAATACTTTTTTTGTGTGAATTACACCTGCTTTAAAAATTAATACCTGTAGCTACATTTGTGACTCATTCATAAGAGAATTACTTTCCCCCCTCATTTAGGTCA
>JBBPBX010072322.1:0-18095 GCA_038048925.1 Garcialebias charrua
GGAAACTGTCATCCGAACGTGAACGAAGAGCTGTATTAAAACTACTTCATCCGAACGTGAACAGCAGCTGTATTAAAACTACTTCATCAGGTAATCAGAGCGGTCCAGAGCAATAACACAAGCTGTATGAGTTTTTAAATCTCGAATCTAAGTCTGAACGTTGTTATATGCGCAGGCTTTAAAGTTGCTGAGCGTCGCTATGAGACATTCATCATGTCAACACTTCAAAAAGTTCAGCTCTTTATGAAAAAACTAACTGATGTTGTCAACAAGCCCTGGACCAGATTAAAGCCCTGCCATGATGATGAAGAGTGAGAGATTCAACCATTCAAAGTCAAAGTCAAAGTCAAAGTCAACTTTATTGTCAGATCTGCAATATGTACAGTGCAGGACATACACAGGACCGAAATTGCGTTTCTCTCAGTCCCTCGGTGCAACAGTAAACATCTAAACATTGAAACACTGAAACATATAATAATAGACATAAGCATAAAAATAGTAAAACTAACACTGTCCTGTGTGTTTTTTTTTGTTTTTTTTTTTGCATAGTGGTATAAAAAAAGAGTATAAAAAGTATAACTAAAATAAACTAAAGGTTTCTAGCATTGACATTTGCAAAGTGGCAAAGGGGGGGTATTGGGGTATTCAAGGGGTATTGTTTTATTATTATTATCTAAATAATCTTTTTTTTAAATCATAATCTTATTAACTTTTTTTTTAAATCTCTTTTGTTTTTTATTTCCAGTCTGTGACAGAGGTAAATCCACCTGCAGCTAAGAAGTGTGTGATGACTGAACTGAACTCTGAACTGTTCCAACACCTGTCCCACCAAGAAGAAGTTGTGAGTACAGTAATGAGGACAAATACAGCCACACTGCTGCTACTGAACAAAAACTTGATTAGTTAGATTGTAAACAGTCTGTTGCTGCTTATTGTTCTGGTTCTGACTGTTATTGCATTTATTAAGATTTTTATTATTGTTCATATAGTTTATTTATTGTAGAGTGCTGTTTATTTAAAATATCATCCAAATGGGTCACTTTTATTTATTACTACAATACAATACAAACATATTTTTGGCATATTTTCAAAATAAACATTTTGTAAGTCTTTATTTTGTAAAAAAAAAAATAAATTTGTACCGAAAATAAACCGAACCGAGCTCTCCTTGTACAGTAGTTGAACCGAACCGAAATGTGATTTTAGCGTACAGTTACACCCCTAATATATATATATACTGTATATATATATATAGTATATTTATATATATAGTATACATATATATATATATATACTGTATATATATATAGTATATATATATACTGTATATATATATAGTATATATATATACTGTATATATATATAGTATATATACTGTATATACTTTGTATATAATGTAACATATTTAGTAAATATGGCAGTATTTCATTTACTTGTTAGATTTTCTGAGGCGTTGTTTAATTTTCTGTTTATATTTTTGACATTTTCCCTTGGTTTTTACAAATAAAACAAAACAAACAATAAAGTTTTAAGGTGTTTAAATTGATACTGTACTTGTTTAGTATGAGTATTATTTGTAACTGTTATAGATATACAGTACTGTAATAATAATAATAATAATAATAATAATAATAACAATAATGTGTTATGTGATGTCATCATTGTATGTTCCCATACAATGGTGAAATTGTCTCGATACAGATGTGACTTACATCGGTATAGATGTACTTTGTAAGTTACATCTATAACACTTAAAAATTATACTCACTAATCAAGTAACAATTTAAACACCTAACTTTTTTAAAAAGTGAGTTTTCTAAACATATTGCAGTTTTTTGTTGTTGTTGGTTTTGTTGTAGTTGTTTCAAGTTAAAGTGTCTTATCATTGTTACGACCCGGCTCAGCCAGGAGAAGGGGAGGCAACATTAAAAACCCAGATGGAACAAGGTTGAATAAAAGTAACAATCTTTAATTGGTCAGCTTAAAATAAAATGTAAACTTTAACAAAAGGAGGGGTACCAATTACAACAAAGTTTTACCATCAAGTCAATAACATAATTAAAGTGAACCAATTGAATGAATACTCCACACCAACTTTATCAGGAGTCAAACAAAAGTAAACAAGTAGGCCTTCTAACTTTACAAACAACAACTACAAACAACAACAGTAGGAGTTAACTGTAGGCCAAGGCCAAAGCCAAACAATTCAGGTCAGCAGACCAAAGTTCACAGACACAGAAGTCCATACAAGAGGCGAGCTGCTCTAAACAACAGCCGCCCTGAATGGCAGGAGAACTGGGTTTAAATAAGTAGGCCTCTTCTGTGGTTGGAGGAGCAGGAGGTGAAGAAGCCAACCAGGATGCAGATTGATGTCCATTGGGGAGGATTCAGGAAGTGAAGCAGCCAATCCCAGATGGACCACAGCACAGCTGAGTCAGCAAACAACCTGCAAACACACTGCTCAACCAAATGGCCTCAGGCCATAACATAAAACAACATACAAGGCCACTGGCCATAACACTTCCCCCCTTAAAATACAGAATACTGAACCAATTACACTAATGCCATTCTATTTTACAAATGCAGTCTAGATAATGCATCAGCAAAGATGTTGGCTGCACCCTTTTTGTGTCTGATGTCAAGATTGTAGTCCTGTACAATTAAGGCCCAGCGCATTAGTCTTTGATTTTGATTGTACATGCGCGAGAGAAAAACAAGTGGATTGTGGTCGGTGTACACTACAATGGGAGAGGGACTTGATCCCAGATACACTTCAAAGTGCTGAAGTGCCAGAAGCAAAGCCAAAGCTTCCTTCTCAATGGTGGAGTAATTTAGCTGATTTCTGTTAAATTTACGTGAAAAATAGCAAACGGGATGATCAGCTCCATTTTTACTTTCCTGTAATAAAACAGCTCCAGCTCCCACTGCACTGGCATCCACATCAAGTTTAAATGGTCGCGTCATGTCTGGGGCAGAAAGCACAGGTGCATGACACAATAGAGATTTCACATTTTCAAATGAGTGCTGACACTCGGGGGTCCAGGTAAAGTCAATTTTTGGACTCAAAAGACATGTCAAAGGATGCACAACAGTTGAAAAATTACGGCAGAAGTTTCTATAATAACTAGCCATTCCAAGAAAGCGTCTCAGAGCTTTTCTAGTGTGAGGCACAGGAAACTCAACAATGGCAGAAATTTTTGCCTCCACAGGACACACTTGTCCTTGGCCAACCTGTCTACCAAGATAGGTGACGGTAGCCTTTCCAAAGTCACACTTAGCAAGGTTCAAAGTTAGAGAAGCTTCTGTAAGTCGTGTGAACACTTGGTTTAAAACGGTCATGTGTTCCTCCCAAGTTGAGGTATACACAATGAGGTCATCCAAATATGCATTACAGTTGGATACCCCAGACAAGACAGTGTTAACTAGACGCTGAAATGTTGCAGGAGCGTTGCACATGCCAAACGCCATTACATTGTACTGTAAAAATTTGTCTGGTGTAACAAAAGCAGAGATTTCTGAAGCTCGCTTGGTAAGTGGTACTTGCCAATATCCTTTTAGTAAATCTAACTTGCTCACAAATTGGGCATTGCCGATTGTATCCACACAATCTTCAATTCTGGGGAGTGGATACGAGTCTGTGACTGTCACAGAATTTACCTTTCGAAAATCTGTAATGAAACGAGGAGAGCCATCAGGTTTAATTTCTAACAAACATGGAGAACTCCAAGAACTGGAACTGTGTTTTGCAAACCCATGTTGCAACATATATTCTGTTTCATGTTTCATTAGAGCTCTTTTGACTGGGTTTAGTCGATAAGGATGTTGTTTGATGGGCTTAGCACCAGCAACATCAATGTCATGCTCAAGCACTGTGGTACAAGTTGGCACATCCTTAAACAAGCACTGAAAATTGTCTATCAGAGATAGCATATCCTTTTGTTGATCCTCTGTTAAATGTTTCAGATTGTTAGGCAACACCTTCAACATTTCAGAGTTTGACAGACGTGGGCTCTGGTTGTAGATGGGACGCAAGATCAGACCATCTCCTTCAGGATCAGTTTTAAAGTCATTTGTCACTATTAATGCTGAGCTACCACTGGGTTGTGCTACAGCATTGTCTAAGTTGATGGTTTTAGACGTGTCACGAGAGAAATATGGTTTTAGCATGTTTATGTGGCACACTCTGGACTTTCTTCTTCTGTCAGGAGTATTGATCACATAATCAGTTTCACTTAACTTCTCATGAACTTCATATGGTCCTGAAAACTTGGCAGAAAGTGCAGAGCCAAGTACAGGCAGCAAAGCCAGAACCTTGTCACCAGACTTAAAGTGTCTTGTGACAGCTGAACGATCATAATGTTGCTTCATAGACTTTTGTGAAGTACAAAGGGACTCTCTAGCAAAGGCACGTGAGTGGTGTAGCCTCTCACGAAACCTGGAAACATAATCCAAAATATTTTCTTTAGAGGATGTTTTGGAGTTTAAAAGTTTCTCTTTGAGAACTTTCAGGGGACTTCTAAGTGTATGTCCAAACACTAATTCAGCTGGACTGAATCCTAAAGATTCTTGAATACTTTCTCTAGTTGCAAACAGCAAAAAAGGTATTCCTTCATCCCAGTTTTTCTCAGCCTCAATGCAGTATTTTCTTAGCATAGACTTTAATGTCTGATGCCAACGCTCCAGAGCACCTTGAGACTCAGGATGATAAGCACTGGAAACAGCATGCTGTATATTTAACTCATTGAGAACTTGTCTAAAAAGTTTAGACTGAAAGTTTGTACCTTGGTCAGTTTGTATGGTTTTAGGGAGGCCAAAGGTAGAGAAAAATTTTGTCATTGCTTTGACAACTGAGCTGGAAGTAATTTTTCGTAGTGGGATGGCCTCAGGGTAACGAGTTGAAGCACACATTAATGTAAGCAAAAACTGATTTCCAGCTTTTGTGCGAGGTAGTGGTCCAACACAATCCATTATAATGCGCTCAAAAGGTTCTCCCACAGCAGGAATTGGTTGTAGTGGACAATGGGGTATTGGTTGGTTAGGTTTTCCAGCCATCTGGCAGACATGACAACTGCGACAAAACTGAGTTACATCTGTTTTTAACCCAGGCCAGTAAAAATGTTTGAGAATGAGCTGATATGTTTTTGTTACACCTAAATGTCCTGACCACTGACTTTCATGGGCCAAAGACAAAATTTGTTTCCGATAAACTGAAGGTACTACTATCTGTTCAACTATATTCCAATCAGAATCAGGTAAAACAACTGGACACCACTTACGAAGAAGGACTCCATCATTAATGAAGAAAGCCATTGACTCATCTCTAGCTCTATCAGCACTTACCACCCCTGCAAAACATTTTTGCAGTGTTGGGTCAGTCTTCTGGGCAGCACACAGGCGGGCACGAGTGATTGGCAGCAACGGATCAGAGGACCGTAGGACATCCTGTTTGTTTTGTGCAGGAACAGCAGGATCTACACAATCTGAAAAAACTGACATAAGTAAGGTGTCAGACAAGTCAATGTCATCATTTTCAGATTTTTTCTTTAGCTTTTGAGCACGAGTAAGAACACAAGTAGGCTTGTTTACGTGACCGGGTTCTTCATGTGGTTCTAAGCTTTTTAGTTCATCTAATACCTCTAACGTAGGAGTTACTTTTCCACCTGCAATATCATTGCCTAGCAGTAAAGCAACACCTTTAATGGGTAATGCTGGGCAAACAGCAATAGGGAAAACACCAGAGATTAGCTCTGATTGTAAATGAACTAAATGCACAGGCCTTGGAACATAGCGCATTCCAACACCCTGAATAATAGCACTATATCCACATGAAGACTGGTTAGAGAATGGCAAAGTTTCAGCTAGAATAACCGATTGAGAACCACCCGTATCGCGCAAAATACGAACTGGACACTGATCTGCAGGGTTTCCAGTGAGGGAAACTAACCCATCCAACAAAAATGGTTCAAAACAAGGATCAGGTTTGCAGTCAACATCCTTTTTTTCAATATTTGGCTTACTCTTAATGAAACCCACACCTTTTGGTTGAGATTGTACATTTTGTGTTTTTCTCTTCAAAGCTAAACAGTTAGCAATAACATGTCCTTTCTTACGACAATAGAAACATTCTTTATCATCCTTTTGCTGTACTATTTTAGTTTTATCACTCATTGGCTTTACAGAAAAACTTTTAGTTGGAACAGACTGAAAAACAGTTTTGTGTGTAAGCACATATTCATCAACTAGAACAGCAGCAGAAGACAGTGATTCAACTTTTTGTTCATTCAAGTGCATTACAATATGTTCTGGTAAACAATTTTTGAACTCTTCCAACAACATTAACTCTCTTAAGTTATCAAAGTTGGTGACCTTTCTTGAACAGCACCATCTATCGAAGAGAATTCCTTTTTCTCTGGCAAACTCAACATAGGTCTGACTGGGACTTTTCTTAAAAGACCTAAATTTCTGCCTGTAAGCCTCTGGAACAAGCTCATAAGCTTTTAAAATGGCAGATTTAAGTTTCTCATAGTTTAGGACTTCATCAAGAGGAAGTGCTGCAACAACCTCTTGAGCTTTACCATGGAGTTTACATTGTAACAAAACTGACCAGACATCTGGTGGACACTGCAAAGCTTGTGCTATTCGTTCAAAAGCTGCAAAATAGCAGTCTATCTCTGCTTCTCTAAATTCAGGCACCAAAGCAACATACTTGGTAGCATCAAAGTGTCTGTTTTGTTCAAAAACAGAGGAGGGACCACCAGAACCATTGGTAGAGTTCACAGGATCAGCAGAAACATTTGTTCTTACCTGAGCATCAAGCTCCAGCTGACGAATTCTCACAGCTTTTTCAGCTTCAAGTTCCATCCTTTTCATTTCTAGTTGGAACTGCCTAAGCTGTGCTCTTTCCTGGGCCTCAAGTTGCAATCTGGCAAGTCGGACCTTGAGCCGAGCATCGGTTTGAGATCCAGCTGAACCACTGGCAGCAGAAAGATTAACTTGAGGAAGAGTGTAAGGAGTCCTAATCCCTTCACTAACCTCAGTGTCAACTTCTGACATTTGTGAGATTGCTTGAGGTTTACCAAGAATATTTCTATCTCCTTCCGCAGAAGGACCAGCAGATGGCAGCATGCCAACAGAAGTCACAGCAGGCTCATCAGCAGAAATCCCAGGAAGTACAAGTTTCAGCTCCACCAGTTTCTCTATCACAAGGTTCTTTAATTGCTCTTTAAGGAGTTGCTTTGAGCAAACAATAGAAAAATGGGTTGCAATTTGAATCAAATCATCTTTACGGCAAAGCTCTAGTTGATCAAGAGAGGGACACTTTAAAAACTGCTCTAGATCAAACTGTGCCATGCTTAACGAACGCAACAAGCTGCAGCTGCTCAACCAAGAATGTCACTCAGCTAAACCGACCAAAAAAAATCACCACTTTTAAACTACAGGATTACATTAAAGATCCCGGACGAGCCCCCATTAATGTTACGCTCCGGCTCAGCCAGGAGAAGGGGAGGCAACATTAAAAACCCAGATGGAACAAGGTTGAATAAAAGTAACAATCTTTAATTGGTCAGCTTAAAATAAAATGTAAACTTTAACAAAAGGAGGGGTACCAATTACAACAAAGTTTTACCATCAAGTCAATAACATAATTAAAGTGAACCAATTGAATGAATACTCCACACCAACTTTATCAGGAGTCAAACAAAAGTAAACAAGTAGGCCTTCTAACTTTACAAACAACACCTACAAACAACAACAGTAGGAGTTAAAGGTTCAGTATGCAGTTTCTGTAGAACTGCAGCAGTTAGAAATATTTTCAACAGGCAAAGCATTCTGATCCCTCCCCCTCAGAGCCATATGTGGCTCTGCCCCCTTGTGGTCTGTTGAATTTCAAATTCAAGCTCTGTTTTTATTGGCTGATTCAAATTCAAGCTCTGTTTTTATTGGCTGGTTACAAACTCTGTTTTTATTGGCTGGAAAATGGCGGGTCACCTTTTCTTTTTAGAAATGCTTATTTACCACCTGGAGAAGCAAGGGGACAATATTTTTTTTAATTTTTTTTCAGAGATTACCTGGCTAACATCAGTCTGTCAGGAGGTAGTGACAGAGTGAAGAAATATGTTCATAAAAAAAGCTACATACTGCAGCTTTAAAGGTACAGTATGCAGTTTCTGTAGAATTCCAGCACTTAGAAATATTTTCAACAGGCAAAGCATTCTGATCCCGCTCTGCCCCCTTGTGGTCTGTTAAATTTCAAATTCAAGCTCTGTTTTTATTGGCTGATTCAAATTCAAGCTCTGTTTTTATTGGCTGGTTACAAACTCTGTTTTTATTGGCTGGAAAATGGTGGGTCACCTTTTCTTTTTAGAAATGCTTATTTACCACCTGGAGAAGCAAGGGGACAATATTTTTTTTTTTTTTTTCAGAGATTACCTGGCTAACATCAGTCTGTCAGGAGGTAGTGACAGAGTGAAGAAATATGTTCATAAAAAAAGCTACATACTGCAGCTTTAACTGTAGGCCAAGGCCAATGCCAAACAATTCAGGTCAGCAGACCAAAGTTCACAGACACAGAAGTCCATACACGAGGCGAGCTGCTCTAAACAACAGCCGCCCTGAATGGCAGGAGAACTGGGTTTAAATAAGTAGGCCTCTTCTGTGGTTGGAGGAGCAGGAGGTGAAGAAGCCAACCAGGATGCAGATTGATGTCCATTGGGGAGGATTCAGGAAGTGAAACAGCCAATCCCAGATGGACCACACAGCACAGCTGAGTCAGCAAACAACCTGCAAACACACTGCTCAACCAAATGGCCTCAGGCCATAACATAAAACAACATACAAGGCCACTGGCCGTAACATCATAATATTACAGAACTACAATTTTTTGATTGATGACACTATTTAATTTCAGGTACATATAGTGAGAGGCAGTCTCAGAAAGATTAATCCTCATAAAGCAACCAGACCAGACAACATCAGAGTCAGAGAGTCTTTATTGTCATTTGCACCGCATGTGGTACATGTGATGAAAACGAGATTATGTACACGGGGTCCCAGTTACATCCAACAACAAATGCAAGAGAAAAACAGTAATAACATCTAGAATTAACTAAGAAAAACATCAACTATTAATACACTAAGCCTAATATAGTGGGAATAAACAGCGGCACATCCCAGGGAAAGTTCTGAAGGAATGTGCGGACCAGCTCTGTGAGGTGCTGGCTGACATCTTCACCACCTCACTTGCACTGGAGTCAGTTCCCACCTGCCTGAAGACCGCGACCATCATCCCAGTCCCAAAGAGCTCCACAGTGACTGGTCTGAATGACTATAGACCAGTGGCCCTCACCCCGATAGTCGCTAAATGTTTTGAGAAACTGGTCATGTCCCACATCAAGGCAACCGTCAACATCAACGAGGACCCTCATCAATACGCATACCGTGAGAACCGATCAACAGAGGACGCCATTTCTTCCGTGGTCCACACTGCTCTCACCCACCTGGATCAGAAGGACTCATACGTGCGTCTGCTCTTTGTGGACTTCACATCTGCCTTCAACACCATGATCCCCCAAACTCTGATAGACAAACTATCTACACTTGGACTAAGCCCCTCTATTTGTAACTGGGTACTAGACTTCTTAACAGACAGACCACAGTCCGTGAAGATCCACAACTTCTCCTCCTCCACCATAACCCTCAGCACTGGCTCTCCTCAAGGATGTGTGCTGAGCCCCCTTCTGTTCACTCTGCTCACATATGATTGTACAGCCACACTTCCAGGCTGTCATATTGTTAAGTTTGCAGATGATACAGCGGTGGTGGGATGCATCACAAACAATGATGAGTCCAGCTACAGACAGGAGGTGGAACACCTGGAGAGCTGGTGCAAAGAGAATAATCTTCACATGAATGTGAAGAAGACAAAGGAGATGATTGTGGACTTCAGAAGGAACAAACACACCCACGCCCCACTGAAAATAGGTGGGTCTGCAGTGGAAGTGGTCTCCAGCTACAAATACTTGGGTGTACACATGAATGATAACCTCAGCTGGAGCAACAACACCACCAGCCTGATCAAGAAAGGTCATCAGAGACTCTACTTCCTCAGACGGCTGAGACGAGCTGGTCTGAGCAGCCCAGTTCTCACCTCGTTCTACAGGTGTGCAGTGGAGAGCGTCCTGTGCTCCAGCATCAACGTGTGGCATGGAGGCTGCACAGTTGAAGAGAGGAAAGCTCTACAGAGAGTGGTGAAGGCTGCACAGAAGTCTGTTGGAGTCAGTCTCCCCACCATCACAGACATTTACACCTCCAGATGCAGGAAAAGAGCCACCTGCATCATGAAAGACCTCACTCACCCAGCACACTCACTCTTTGCCCCACTCCCCTCAGGACGGAGGTTGAGGAGCATCAAATGTAGAACCACTAGACTGAGGAACAGCTTCTACCCTGAGGCTGTTAGACTCATGAATAAATAAAAATAAAATAAAAAATAAACACTGCAAAATATCACATTGTGCTGATGCTGATCTGTTTTCTTGTTGCTGTGTTCATCTGTGTTCATCTGTGACCATCTGCTCATACAAACTCATGTTCGTGCCGCTGTTTATTCCCACTATATTAGGCTTAGTGTATTAATAGTTGATGTTTTTCTTAGTTAATTCTAGATGTTATTACTGTTTTTCTCTTGCATTTGTTGTTGGATGTAACTGGGACCCCGTGTACATAATCTCGTTTTCATCACATGTACCACATGCGGTGCAAATGACAATAAACACTCTCTGACTCTGATATAAATTATTGATTTATGAAAAAACAAATTAACAAAGACTATAAAACATCAACTCTTGTTTTCTGCACTGAATCAAATACATTATTCCATATTGTACTGAAAGGGACTTAAAGCTCGCTAAACAAACAAATAAATAAATAAACAAATAATTTTGTAAAGCTACCGAGAGTAAAATGAAATTCGGAAATATATCCGAGGTACAGTGAATGCAACTCTGATGGGCGTGGCCAGAATGGTCCAACCGGAAGCTGCGTTCAGGGACACGTTGAGCATTTCCTACAGCGTACATGTCATCTTCCTGTGTGTGGACGGAAGCTGCAAAAAAGTTGGCTAAAGAAGCAGTTAAAGCAAGAGAAGTTGAATATGATGTCCCATTAAGTAAAGCAGAAATAAAAATAATTGTTAAAGATAAAATAAATGATATGTGGCAGGAGAGGTGGGATTTAGAGGCAAGAGGAAGACATTTACATAACATACAGAAGGAGGTACTCCTAAGTGACGATAGTAGTTTAATGTCTAGGAGAGAGGAAGTATGGATTAACAGGTTGAGGATTGGGCACACTACATTAAATAGTGGTCTAAAGATAATAGGAAAACATCCATCAGGTGACTGCTCTAATTGTGGGGAACTGGAAGGAGTGGAACATGTGTTGATTTATTGTAAGAAATATGATAAAGAAAGGAAGGCACTGGAAAGGGTAATGGGGAGTTCGGTGACAATGGTTACTTTATTGAAGAAAAATCAGTCACAGGATATAACTAAAGCACTTGTTAAATATTTGAAAGTTACAAAATTAGCTGACAGGATTTAGTTTTTTTTTATTTTTTTTTTTTATTTTTTATTTATTGAAAGTACATAGACTCTTGAATTACATCTCCGTCCGGTTGATGGCGGTAATACACCGAGTTTGTAAACTGCCAGAAAACACCATCGAAGAAGAAGAAGAAGGAGGAAGCTGCAAAATAAGTAACTTTTCGTGCTGCAGTGATGTCCACCATGGTATGTGCTGTCAGTGACTGACCACAGCGTGTATTTATTTACTTCTGCTTTAGTTTTGACTGTCTGTAGGCGCTAGCAGCTGGCAGTCAGCGACTTGTCTGTTAGCAGACAGATTGATGGACAGCTGTCAGTGACCAGAGGTCTCTTGTGTTTTCTCAGGTACTCGATGACTCCCACTCGGTGATTATTGTTCGTGTCAAAGGTCCGCTGGAGTTCAGGTGTCTGCTGGACAGCACAGATGGTACGTTCAGGGACACACAGAACAAAAAGCCTGTGCGTGACAGGAGGGAGGGGGGTCCAGGTGTCTGTCCACACTAATCCATGGTTGTGTTTTCTGTAGCAAGCTTTTTGGGTTGTCCTTTAAAAAAAAAAACATGTTTAGTTCTGTATTATTATTTATAATAATCAATATATCACATCAGATATAAGATCATGAGAAAAGGCTTGAAAAGACCAGATCAGCCTAAAAACATGAATAAAGTTAGAGCATCTTAAAGTTGGTCTCACGTACATCCCATGTAAAAACCGCAGCACTTCAGATTACACAAAGCTTGTATGATTTGAACGCTGAATAGTTGCACATTTACACAAAAATTACAGGAAATATTTGTGACGTTCCTCAAACAGTGATGTTATTATTCCTCTTCAAGTAATGTGTCATACAGCAGCTACTAATTTAGGCATGGCAAATCAATCAATTATCATCAAATTATTGACAAGAAACCAACAGAGATTAAAGTATAGAGAGTATAAATAAAGGTTGGATGAAAAAAAGAAACAGGACAATGTCCTAGTTGTTTTTAAGAACACAAGACAAAACCTCACAGTCTGTGAATTGTTCTTCATGCGTGCAGTGTGGTGGATAGAGCTTGACAAAGCAAAGTGAACAACGCCAAGACTGTCTGGTTGGTGAAAAAACATGGAAGTTACGGCATTTTTGGTCTAAACCTTTTTTTTCCCTTTTAACACCGAAAACAAAACAAAACATGCTGGACCTGCAGGAAACAACAGATTAACACCACGCCCTGTGTTATTGAGATAATTGGAAGAAATGTTGAGTGGAAAATGATGTGTTCTTAACATCAGCTACATATTTTTTTCTTCTTCTTTCGGCTTCTCCCTTCGTCAGGGGTCGCCACAGCGAACTAGTCGCACAAAGACGTGGCAATTGTTTTTTACGCCAGATCCCCTTCCTGACACAACCACAGACCACCGAGCTACCACAGCCCTCTGTGTGGAGCAGAGAGCACCTATCTAGGGTTCAGCTACATGTTTTATTATTAATGAATGTATTTATGAATAACGGTAAACAATAGTAGAGTGGTGGCGCAGAGGTGAGAGAAGGTGGGCCTGTGATCGGAAGATCACTGGTTCAACTCCTGGTATCGACAAGATCAAAATGTGGGTGGGAAAGATGAAGCACCCACACCTGCCTCCACCCTCATTTACCCCACTGTGGGCCCTTGACCCTACCATCTGCTCCCCTGGGTGCCCTAGATGGCAGCTCTCTGCTCCACACAGAGGGCTGTGGTTGTGTCAGGAAAGACATCTGGCGTAAAAATAAGTGCCAAGTCTTTAGTTCACTGGGTGACCCCTGAAGAAGGGAGAAGCCCAAAGAAGAAGAAAATTAATACAAACCGGATTCCAAAAAAGTTGGGACACTAAAAAAAATTGTGAATAAAAACTGAATGCAATGATGTGGAGATGGCAAATGTCAATATTTTATTCATAATAGAACATAGATGACAGATCAAAAGTTTAATCTGAGTAAATGTAACATTTTAAAGGAAAAATATGTTGATTCAAAATTTCACAGTGTCAACAAATCCCAAAAAAGTTGGGACAAGTAGCAATAAGTGGCTGGAAAAAGGAAATTGAGCATATAACGAACAGCTGGAAGACCAATTAACACTAATTAGGTCAATTGACAACATGATTGGGTATAAAAAGAGCTTCTCAGAGTGTCAGTGTCTCTCAGAAGCCAAGATGGTAAGAGGATCACCAATTCCACCATTGTTGCACAGAAAGATAGTGCAGCAATACCAGAATGGTGTTACCCAGCGTAAAATAGCAAAGACTTTTAAGTTATCATCATCAACCGTGCATAACATCATCAAAAGATTCAGAGAATCTGGAACAATCTCTGTGCGTAAGGGTCAAGGCCATAAAACTCTACTGGATGCTCGTGATCTCCGGGCCCTTAAACGTCACTGCACCTCAAACAGGAATGCCACTGTCAAGGAAATAACAGAATGGGCTCAGGAATACTTCCAGAAAGCATTGTCAGTGAACACAATCCACTGTGCCATCCACCGTTGCCAGCTGAAACTCTACAGTGCAAAGAGGAAGCCATTTGCACTAATGTTTGTATTACATTACTGCCTATAGTCATACTACTGTTTACATTCACTGTTTACATTTATTAATACGGTTTACATTTATTACTACTGTTTTACATTTATTACTACTGTTTACATTTACACTACTTTTATATCTACACTACTGCTGATACATATACAGTATTCTCTGACTAGCCTTATCTAAGGATGCCAAATGTGCCTTATGTGCCTTACTGCATATGCCACTTTGCCTCTATACCAACATCAACTACCTCATACATATACTGTGTACATTAACTCATATGCTGCTGTGCCACTCTTTGCAAATGTCAATGCTAGAACCTTCAGTTTATTTTATAGATATACTTTTTATACTTTTTATACTACTATGAAAAAACTCAGGACAGTATTACACTTTTACTATTTTATGCTTATGTTTATTAAATGTTTTAGTGTTTAGTGTTTAGATGGTTACTGTTGCACCGAGGGACTGAGAGAAACGCAATTTCAATCCTGTGTATGTCCTGTACATATTGCAGTTCTGACAATAAAGTTGACTTTGACTTTCTAAGCAAGCTCCACAAGCTCAGACGTTTGCACTGGGCCAGGGGTCATTTAAAATGGAGTGTGGCAAAATGGAAGACTGTTCTGTGGTCAGATGAGTCACGATTTGAAGTTCTTTATGGAACACTGGGACGCCATGTCATCCGGACCAGAGAGGACAAGGATAGCCCAAGTTGTTATCAACGCTCCGTTCAGAAGCCTGCATCACTGATGGTATGGGGTTGCATGAGCGCTTGTGGCATGGGCAGCTTGCATGTCTGGAAAGGCACCATTAATGCAGAGAACTATGTTCAGGTTCTAGAACAACATATGCTCCCATCTAGACGTCATCTCTTTCAGGGAAGACCCTGCATTTTTCAACAAGATAATGCCAGACCACATTCTGCAGCAATCACAACATCATGGCTACGTAGGAGAAGGATCCGGGTACTGAAATGTCCAGCCTGCAGTCCAGATCTTTCACCTATAGAGAACATTTGGCGCATCATAAAGAGGAAGGTGCGACAAAGAAGGCCCAAGATGATTGAACAGTTAGAGGCCTGTATTAGACATGAATGGGAGAGCATTCCTATTTCTAAACTTGAGAAACTGGTCTCCTCTGTCCCCAGACGTCTGTTGAGTGTTGTAAGAAGAAGGGGGGATGCCACACAGTGGTAAAAATGGACTTGTCCCAACTTTTTGGGATTTGTTGACACCATGAAATTCCCTTAAAATGATACATTCTCTCAGTTTAAACTTTTGATCTGTGATTTGTGTTCTATTCTGAATAAAATATTAGATGTTGGCACCTCCACATCATTGCATTCAGTTTTTATTCACAATTTGTTTAGTGTCCCAACTTTTTTGGAATCCGGTTTGTAAATCAAACGGTACGATTTAGTTCCATCTACCTTGGATAGTGCTGTGAGTCCAAACAGAACAAGCTTGTGCACCTGGAGTGATGTCTTCATCACTCATGGACTGCATGAAGTAACCCGGATCAGAACCTCTAGACTTAAGGGCAGTTCTGACTAAAGTTTGATATTAAAATGGAAAACACAAGCAGTGCTTAAAGTTCCTTGATGATGAGAAACGGGTTCTGTGCGTTTCTTTGTTCTGACAGTGGAGCGTGCGCACAAGATCATCTCAACGACGTTTCAGAACCTGCGCTCCCAGGTGAAGTCGGACTCCGTTGTTCTGGCGGTCCCTGACAGTCCTGTTTTTATTTGGCCAAACAAAGACGTTTATGTGGAAATCTCTTCAAACACTCCGTGTGAAGATGTACTTCAGTGGACACGGTAAGTATTCCTCTGATTCATACGTACTCTCATCGTTACACAACGATGGCTCAACTCGATGTTTTGAAGTCTTTAAGGTTTTAATGATCTTTTCCCATAAATCTGCTTCTTTGGATAGTTCTGGTGTTTGTGGAACATTTATTAATCAGCTCTTATGTTCTCATTTATGCAACTTAAACCCAGAGAACACCTCCAACCCTCAGTGAAGGTTTCTCACTTCTATTTTCAACACAGCAGAAATTTCCTTTAAGGGCGGGAAGTAGGGCTGAACAATTAATTGCATTTGCAATAATATCGCAATATGATAAAATGAGATTTTCTAATCGCGAAGGCTGCAGTTTGACTGGTCACGTGACACAAATCTTTATCAATACTTTAAAAAAAACACCACAAAGACATTTACGATGGTTGCGTAGCTAGAATGACAACAACCAGTGCATCAACTTCAAGTAAGCAAAGTATCAGCCGACAGGGATCACTGACCCAACTGTTTGAACTTCAAACAGTATTTTTTTATATCTATTTTTTATATTTATTTATTAACTGCCATGTGAAGTTCAGACAGTAGTTAGGAAGTTCACTTCACATGTTTACTATTATGTTTATGAACCAAGAAAAAATACAAATGGTGAAAAGAGAAGGCATAGATTTGTTAGCTTTATTGTAATCTCGCCTTTAAATAAATCTGACATTGTTTATTATAAAACAGATTGATTTATTGCTTCCGTTTGTTGAAAAATACTTGAGAAGATATTAAAAAATAATCGCGTTTTAAATCGCAATTGCAATTTATAGAAAAAAAAGTGCAATTAGATTATTTTCCAAAATCGTTCAGCCCTAGTGGGGAGGAGACATTTTTCTGTTCTGTAGCAGATCTGATTTTATTATTATTTTTATTTCTGTTGCTGTTATTCGTTTCAGAACAGATGAACACGATTCGAGCGGGAAAAGATTTTCACGAAAGAAGAACAGAAAAGGTTCGGCAGTGGTATGTAAAGGTTTTGTATTTTATTCTTTAAATAAATAAACTCTGTTTCACTTTGAGCTACTAGATATTTACCAGAGCAGATAAATTAGTATTCTGAACGGTTTATATATCTAAAGCAGGAATACAGTTAGTACTCATCATGATGTATGAATCTGGTAAATGTTTTTAATACAACTCTTAAATTTAACATTTAAAAATGCTCAGAAACAGAAGAATTCTTTAAAAACTCACATCTGTTGACTAAATGTCAGAGAAGGTGTTTCAAGTTTTCACCTCTTTTACTAAAGAAGAGCGGGACCATCCAACCTGTTTTCAGCACTTCACTCAAAGACCTGCCTCTCTGATGGTATGGAGGTGCATCACTGCCTCTGAAATGAACAGCTGACACATCTGGAAAGACTCCCATCAATTCAGAGAAACATCTGCTCCCATCCAACAGAGAAGATCCAGGACTGGAGGACAGTTAGGAAGGTTCAACAGGAATGGGACAACTTTCTCTCCAGAGCATGGTCTCTCTAGGTCCTCCTGAACCTCCAGAACCTGGTGTGCTCAGGTCCTTCAAATCCTCCAGAATTTCCAGAACCTGATCTTCTCAAGTCCTCCATAAACTGAAGTCCTCATGTCCTCAAAACCTGGTGTACTTAGGTCCTCCTGAACCTCCAGAACCTGGAGTCCTCAGGTCCTCCAAATCATCCAGAAACTCCAGAACCTGTGGTCCCCAGAACCTCCAGAACCTGGTCTCAGGTCCTCCTGAACCTCCAGAACCTGGAGTCCTCAGGTTCTGGACTGTTTACGGGACATCTCTCTGTCATGAACACGACCCTGTCCTAAATTATTTGTGATGTTTTGCTTTTATGAAATTAAAACAACCCTTTTTTTCTAAAACAGACTAAAGCTATATGTCCTTGGTTTGAACTTTAGATTACTTGTTCTGATGTGATGAAAGTATTTTACAAATCGCTCTGTTTTTATTTACACTCCACACGACAGCCCAGTGTTTTCAGAGGTGAGTTTTAAAACTGGTCTTTCTGTTTCAAAATGTCTGAGTTTGTTCTTGCGTGTTGTTCAGAGCGTCTTGAACCTGTCCCTGGTGATGGAAGTGACGAGGCCAGGCTGCCTCGCGGCTCCAGTCCTCAGG
>JBBPBX010072323.1:0-14942 GCA_038048925.1 Garcialebias charrua
ACAACCCAAAAAGGAAGAAGCAAGTACAGATGATGGATGAATGGATTCTGATGGTCTATGACACAGTTTGCAGGTGATTTGCTTGTGTGACTGAATTTGTTGTGGCTCCTCGGAATGACATTGTTCTTTGGATGAAGCACAAAATGTTTCAACAAGAAAATAAACTGTCCAGATTGCCAGACTGAAATTTAGTGGATTTGTTGTTACCTGTATTAATGAGCATGAACTTTGATGCTTCATAGATGCTGGTGAAGATTCTCAGTCGTCCAGGACATGATAAATCAAAAAGGCGTTCAATTCAAGATCAACTGGACTTTATTTGTAACAGAAGACGTTTTGCTTCTCATACGAAAAGCATTATCAATCCAACATTCATTGAATTGATAAAGCTTTTCAGATGAGAAGCGAAACGTCTTCTGTTACAAATAAAGTCCAGTTGATCTTGAATTGAACGCCTTTTTGATGCTTCATAGAGTTAAAATAAAAAATAATTTTTTCCCTGTTTTTCTTTGTTAACTGATCTTGTTATAATCTTGTATATGATTTATTTACTTCATTACTTTTATCTCAAGTATAATAGGTGTGCTGTCATTTGTGATTTTATTGTGTTTTAATATGCGTGTTAAAACGGGAACGAATGCATGTTTATCATGCTACTTTTTCCTTTTTTGGATTCAAGCTTGTGTACAACTGTTACAAATAGTTCTTATGCACTGTTTCATTTACTTCCATCTCTTGTATATGTAAATTAAAAGCATCAAGCCTCAGTATGGTTTTATTTCTTCATATTACAGTTGTGCAATCTACAGTTAATTCAAATGTACAGTACTGCAAAATGTTATACTTACCGTGTTAAGACATTGTACAAAATTACGTACTGTAACTGATTTTGAGATCACCTTTGGCTCCTACATAATTTTAAAGGTCCACTGACATGATTTTTTTTTACTATTCATAAAATTGCTCAAAATCTATATATTTTATCATTTAAATATGTTCGGTTTTGCAAACATTGATAAATCACTTTAATTTTGCTTTAAAAGTGATTTTGAACTTCAAGCCGTGTTTAATCATGGGAAATTCGATTACACACGAACACACCATCTGTGACGTAAGAGGCAGAGGGCTCTGGTCTCTTTAATAGCAGACAATTTAAAACCAGATGAATTTAGCAATCTATGTGAAGATTTGAATCATTTGTCTTGATTTAGGGAAGCAGAAAATAGTTTGGGTGATGGAACAAGAAACCACAGGATCTAATTTAGGTCTGATGCCGTATCAGACTTACCTTCATTTTGAGCTGCTCGTACCTGCGCACTGTGACAAGCCTAGAGCTCTGCCTCTTACTACGTCACAGATGGTGCGTTCGCGTGTAATTGGATTTCCCATGAATAAACACGGCTTGAAGTTCAAAATAAGTTTTAAAGCAAAATTAAAGTCATTTATCATTTTGTTGGCAAAATTGAACATATTTAAATGATAATATATATATATATATATATATATATATATATATATAAATTGAGCAATGTCAGTGGGGCTTTAATATTACAATGGAATGCCGACATTGATGCAATAATTCTAAAACCAGATATATGGATTCAAGAAACATGGCTCAAACCATAATTGCAGTTTAACATTCATGGATATTCAGTCTTACGCAAAGACAGAATTATCTGAGATGAAGGAGGTGCTACATTAATAAATCAAAATCTGAAATTTATCCGAGTCCATACGACACCAGATCTAGAAATCATTCCTATATTCCATTGGACAAATGGGGTTAATAAACGGGGGGTTTATAAGCTATAACTCAAGAGAAGAACATCCAAGTCTAATTATTTTACTTTTTACCAATAAAAAATAAAATTTCATATGAATCTCAAATTATATTAAACGACAAATCTGGTTTAATACATATATAATATAATTTCATATATCTGGTTTCATACATGGATAATATATATAGATCAAATTGTATTTTATTTAATGATTCTATATATACCGGTAATTAAGAAGTCTGAGAGGAAAATAATCGGCTCTAGGTAGGAAAGCCGTAAAGACAATCTTATGTTGGATTAATAAGATCTGTTTTTGATTATGGATGTAACCCAGCCAGCATTGGGCCCCACATGGTGTTATTGTGGGCTATTGGGGTAATGAGTGGGCATGGGATTTATCTGGGCTAACTGCATGAGACCCATATGGTTATCCCATAAAGGAACCCATTTTGTTGGCCCTGTTGGGCATGTATATATAGGCCCCAGTTCAATGTGATTTGGGATAACTGGGAATGGGACAGGGCCTTCTCCTACTCCGCTCCTGCTTCATGGAATATCTTACAAAAAGATCTGAAGCTCTCGACCTTGACTTCTCTAAATGGTTTTCAGAATCTGTTGGAATCCTGGCAAAAACCAATGCAGATTTGTTCCTGTCTTTGATTTTATACGTCTACCTTATAATGTTTTGCTAGTTTTTTGATACTTTGTTAAAAAAAAAAAAAAAAAAATCTTTTTGTTTTTTTCTCTCTTTTGTTTTCTATTGTTTATTGTTTGTTTGTTTATTGTTTAAGGAAATTCTACCACTGTTCATTGTTCTTTAGTTTTAGCAGGTCGCTTTCGCAAATGAGCCCATGAGGTTCAAAAGATTTACCTGACTAAATAAAGGTTGAATGAATGAATGAATGAATATGTGCATCAGTATATTGGACCCTGGCTGGTCGAATAAATAAATAGGTTGTGAGAACAGGTGGAAGAGAACTTGAGGTTTCAGGTATGTACATTTTTTCCTTTATAGATGGCCTCCCTTCTCACCTCACACCCATCCTCTTCACACCAATATGATTATATTATAATATAATTATATTACATCTTGATTTTATCACTTGTTTTTATTTTGATCTTTGATTTTTGTAGCACTTTGAGTTTTTGGGTAAATGAAAATTGCGTAATAAATAAAATTCATTATTATTATTTATTTGTTGTTTATTTATTTTATAGATAGATTTTTTTATCTCTCATAGAAAGAACGTAAAAGACAGACAGAGAAGACCGAAAGTAAGTCTACAAAACAAATATCCTGTATAATAGCTCACGGCTCCAGCTGCGGAGAATGGATGGATGGATATGGCACCATGCCGCCCATGTGAACTGAAGCTGTTTTTACCATTAAAGTGCATTTATTAAAGAACATTGAAATGTAGAAACACCTTAGCTTTAATGTGGAGCACAGAACTAATTATTTTTAAGTGGTAATCTGGTTAAATTTCTAAGAACTGCAACAGCGAGTCCTCATGTGCGCTCGCTTCACTCAGCTGGTGCAGGTGGAGGAAAACTTGAGAGTTATCAGCTCCGGCTGAGGGATGAATGGACAGATGGATTGCACTGCACCGCCCAGGAAAAATGAAGCAGTTGTACAGTTCAGATTGAAACACATTAAAAAAAAAATCCATGAAATAGAACATCAGGCTTTAACACTTTGTTGTGGAGCTCTGAAGAGAACACCAGTCTCAGCTCAGCAAGTTGAGATGGTGGAAATGCCACTTGAGCTTATGAGAACACAAATAGCCATAATTTCCTGGGACAATATTAAATGACACAGTGTAATCCATCCTCAACATAATACTGTACAACCCTCTTAAGGAAAGGTACAGAAACATTCATTTTGCAAGGATATCATTTTGCCGGTGTAAAACTAAAGCTATACAAAAAAAAAGATTTTTCAACTTCCTGCTTTAGGAATTCCTATTGTCTCATCATAAATCCTTGGACAGATCACAGTAACTTGAAATTTACAGAAATGAGGGAGAGAATTCGAAAGTTCTGAAGTACAAATATACATAAGAATAAAATTCTCAGAAGATATAAAGATCTATAACGACGCATGTAAAATGTGAGAAAATAGAGTTGGTATATTTCGGTTAATTCGAGATTAAAATATTGTGAAAAGTAAAATACAGAAAAATGCCAAATTACAAATTAATGGCAATCTTTAAGGCGTAAGAATTGGTCATGAGGGGGAAAAAACTTCTAATTTATTCAGATTCTGGTAGCGCATTAATATGTCCTCAGGTCCATTCAGACTAAAGGCAAGATATTGGATATAACTAGCATAATTTTTTTTACAAATTATGGTGCAGAAGTGTGATTATTATGGATTCCTGCATACACACAGATAATACATAATGAGTGGTGTCGACCGTTTTGCTAAAAGTGCTGAAAAAAAAGTGGATTTCAATGTTTAAACAAGTAAAAATGAGGTTAAGAACATCATAAAACTATGTACATGTTCTAAGTCAGAGAGAGAGTCAGATAATCTTTATTGTCATTTGCACCGCATGTGGTACATGTGATGAAACGAGATTATGTATAACATTAAAAATGTAAGAGAAAAATAGTAACATCTAAGATATTTCTGCAGCTGTGCAGCCTCCATGCCACACGTTGATGCTGGAGCACAGGATGCTCTCCACTGCACACCTGTAGAAGGAGGTGAGGACTGGGCTGCTCAGACCAGCTCGTCTCAGCCGTCTGAGGAAGTAGAGTCTCTGATGACCTTTCTTGATCAGGCTGGTGGTGTTGTTGCTCCAGCTGAGGTTATCATTCATGTGTACACCCAAGTATTTGTAGCTGGAGACCACTTCCACTGCAGACCCTCTTATGTTCAGTGGGGCGTGGGTGTGTTTGTTCCTTCTGAAGTCCACAATCATCTCCTTTGTCTTCTTCACATTGATGTGAAGGTTATTGTCCTTGCACCAGCTCTCCAGATGTTCCACCTCCTGCCTGTAGCTGGACTCATCAGTGTTTGTGATGCATCCCACCACAGCTGTATCATCTGCAAACTTTACAATATGACAGCCTGGATGTGTGGCTGTACAATCATATGTGAGCAGAGTGAACAGAAGATAACATAATTAACCAATTAACTTGTATTTCTATTGTAGGAAATCATTGTACAGTATTTTGAGATTTATATTTTATTGCATCATGAAACCACCAGGGGCACTCAAAGTTATGTATTTGCAGGTTTGAAATTATTTCTGTTAATCAAAATGTTGATTTAGATGTTCACAAAATGCGGTCAGAGGGTCATGGAGGGTCATGGAGAACAGGATCAGGGAGTTTGGTGGTCCTATCACTGCGTTTAGTTGGAAATCCTAACCCCAATTTGTCAAAATACCATAATACATAACCATCGACATCAACGAGGACCCTCACCAGTATGCATACTGTGAGAACCAATCAACAGAGGATGCCATCTCCTCTGTGGTCCACACTGCTCTCACCTACCTGGAACAGAAGGACTCATACGTCCGTATGCTCTTTGTGGACTTCTAAATCATGATCCCCCAAACCCTGATGGACAAATTATTCACACCTGGACGAAGCCCCTCCATTTGTAACTGATTCCTTGACTTCTTAACTAACAGACCTCAGTCAGTGATGATCGACAACTTCTCCTCCACCATAAACCTCAGCACTGGCTCTCCTCAAGGATGTGTGTTGAGCCCTCTCCTGTTCACTCTGCTCACATATGATTGTACAGCTACCCATCCAGGCTGTCATAAAGTTTGCAGATGATACAGCTGTGGTGGGATGCATCACAAACAATGATGAGTCCAGCTACAAGCAGGAGGTGGAACACCTGGAGAGCTGGTGCAAAGACAATAACCTTCACATTAGCGGTGGGCAGTGGTGGAGAAAGTACTCAAACACTGTACTTAAGTAAAAGTACAAATAAACAGACAAAAATATATTCTAGTAAAAGTAGAAGTACCATATTAATATTTTTACTTAAGTAAAAGTAAATAAGTACTTGCTTTTAAAAATAATTGAAGTATTAAAGTAAATGTAATTGATGAATGTATTACCTAATGCAATGGCCTACAATACCATTAAGTGTGTGTACTGTATGTAAATTTTCTGCATTACATAAATAGTGTTGAGTCATTTTAAAGAACAATGCAGCAGATAATACAGTACTATACATGTTTTTATTGTGTTTGCTCTGTGACACAGTTCACACTTGTGATTCTGTGCATCATAATTTCAAGGATGACATGCAGAGTAAAATGTCATTAAGCAAAATAAGAATAATAAGGATGATTTTACCTTTGAAAGTTTTTATTTAACACAAAATAAAACCAATGTGTTATTTCAAATGCAGTAAACACACAGAAGTAAAAGTTTTCTGTTTAAAATAAAGGATAATAGACACATCATGCACTGATCATTTCAACTCCAGTTTGTCATCAACTCTAGTTAAAATACTGTCTTGTCAACCTTGTAATGGATCAACAATGAACAATATTTTAACTTCCTGACACCATTTTCAAAACTTGGACCAGAGTGTGTCGAGACATTTAGAGACATCTCTTGTCTCCTAACACCCCATGAACTGACACATTTTAATGTTGCAGCAAAGTTTCAGCAAAGTCTGTTGGAGTCAGTCTCCCCACCATCTCAGACATTTACACCTCCAGATGCAGGAAAAGAGCCACCTGCATCATGAAAGACCTCACTCACCCAGCACACTCACTCTTTGCCCCACTCCCCTCATGAAGGAGGTTGAGGAGCATCAAATGTAGAACCACTAGACTGAGGAACAGCTTCTACCCTGAGGCTGTTAGACTCATGAATAAATAAATAATAAGTGTGAACAGTGTCACAGAGTAAACACAACAAAAACATGTATATATAGGCCCCAGTTCAATGTGATTTGGGATAACTGGGAATGGGACAGATATGTGCATCAGTATATTGGACCCTGGCTGGTGGAATAAATAAATAGGTTGTGAGAACAGGTGGAAGAGATAACAAAAACATGTATTATCTACAGCATTGTTCTCTAAAATGGCTGTACACTATTAATGTATTACATAAAATATACATACAGTACATACATACAGTACATACATATTTCTACAAACCACTTACTGTATTTACTTTTTCTTAAGTAAAGATATAATTATGGTACTTCTAAATTTACTATAGTACATTCAGGGGCGCAACTACATATTTTTGAGGTGGATGCGAAAACATGAACGGCCCCCCCCACCCCCGCTCATTTTTACCTGCCGCCTCATACAGCTTTCCTCCCTTAGTCATGCACGTAGAAAATACAGTACCAATATTACCAATTTTTTTTATGTTACATATTACTGTATATTGTTCAACTTTCTCTCCATTAGACAGTATACGAAAACAGTACACATTGGAAAAACACCTCTTACTCTTCTCTGATCTTGGATATGGGCCATCAGAAACTTTCTGTGGGCCATTTTCAACCATGTACTGCCTAAATGTATCCCTCATTTTGTAAAGGCCATTCAGATGGATCTTCTGAATAAAGCCTTGCCTCAGCCCTCTCCTCTGCAGCTCTCTGCTCCTCTCCCTCTTCATCATCTGGACCTCTCTGCTCCTCTCCCTCTTCATCATCTGGACCTCTCTGCTCCTCTCCCTCTTCATCATCTGGACCTCTCTGCTCCTCTCCCTCTTCATCATCTGGACCTCTCTGCTCCTCTCCCTCTTCATCATCTGGACCTCTCTGCTCCTCTCCCTCTTCATCATCTGGACCTCTCTGCTCCTCTCCCTCTTCATCATCTGGACCTCTCTGCTCCTCTCCCTCTTCATCATCTGGACCTCTCTGCTCCTCTCCCTCTTCATCATCTGGACCTCTCTGCTCCTCTCCCTCTTCATCATCTGGACCTCTCTGCTCCTCTCCCTCTTCATCATCTGGACCTCTCTGCTCCTCTCCCTCTTCATCATCTGGACCTCTCTGCTCCTCTCCCTCTTCATCATCTGGACCTCTCTGCTCCTCTCCCTCTTCATCATCTGGACCTCTCTGCTCCTCTCCCTCTTCATCATCTGGACCTCTCTGCTCCTCTCCCTCTTCATCATCTGGACCTCTCTGCTCCTCTCCCTCTTCATCATCTGGACCTCTCTGCTCCTCTCCCTCTTCATCATCTGGACCTCTCTGCTCCTCTCCCTCTTCATCATCTGGACCTCTCTGCTCCTCTCCCTCTTCATCATCTGGACCTCTCTGCTCCTCTCCCTCTTCATCATCTGGACCTCTCTGCTCCTCTCCCTCTTCATCATCTGGACCTCTCTGCTCCTCTCCCTCTTCATCATCTGGATCTCTCTGCTCCTCTCCCTCTTCATCATCTGGACCTCTCTGCTCCTCTCCCTCTTCATCATCTGGACCTCTCTGCTCCTCTCCCTCTTCATCATCTGGACCTCTCTGCTCCTCTCCCTCTTCATCATCTGGACCTCTCTGCTCCTCTCCCTCTTCATCATCTGGACCTCTCTGCTCCTCTCCCTCTTCATCATCTGGACCTCTCTGCTCCTCTCCCTCTTCATCATCTGGACCTCTCTGCTCCTCTCCCTCTTCATCATCTGGATCTCTCTGCTCCTCTCCCTCTTCATCATCTGGACCTCTCTGCTCCTCTCCCTCTTCATCATCTGGACCTCTCTGCTCCTCTCCCTCTTCATCATCTGGACCTCTCTGCTCCTCTTTCTCCTCATCATCTGGACCTCTCTGCTCCTCTCCCTCTTCATCATCTGGATCTCTCTGCTTTGAGGTGATTAACTCACCATGTCTGCCTGAACTAATTTTCCAAAAAAAGAAGACAATGAAAGATGGTCATCAGAAATTCAAACCATCATGGTATACATTCATTCATTCAACCTTTATTTATACAGGCTAGCCTCATTGAGTCACGGGGACTCATTTACAAGAGGGACCTGTCTCACTCACACCCAGGGTCAATTTAGAGTTACCAATCAATCTAACAAGCATGTTTTTTGGTCTGTGGGAGGAAACCGGAGTACCCGGAGGAAACCCACGCATGCACGGGGAGAACATGCAAACTCCACCCAGAAAGGCCCCGGACCGGGATTTGAACCGGCAACCTTCTCGCTGAGAGGCAGCAGCTCTACCAGTTGTGCCACCGTGCTGCCCATACAGTACAGTTTTTTGTTGCCTCCTAATGTAATTATTTATGTTTATGTTTGTTAAATTTGTTCATTTTTTTAAACACAAAACACAATACAAAACAATCCCATAAATGATAATGTACAAAACATTTCAAAATTGAAAGGTAGCAGAAATAAGAAAAAATCTTATTATATCTGCCCCTTTTTTCAACTAATCAGTTCAAACAATAATAATCTTTCAGTTACAGAACAAAATGAATAACTCTTTCTGATTTTCTAACTAATACAATACACATTACGCTACTTCATATATATTTTTTTAACAATTTAGTTTTGATCATAGTTAGTTAGTCTGGAATAAGCTACCTCTGGACTTGCGCTCCATCACTCATGGAGTCTTTTAAATCTAATCTTAAAACCTTTTTATTCAGGCAGGCTTTTAGAGTTCTTTGACATTCTTGTTAGGTCTTAATTGTTGTTCGGTCTTAATTGTTTTTAATTTTTAACTGGCTGTTTTTTATTGTTATTTTTGATTGTTTGTTTTATTTCTGTATTGTTCAGCACTTTGTGCACCTTCTGGCTGCTGAAAAGGGCTCTATAAATAAAGATTGATTGATTGATTGATTAGTTAGTTTTGATTCCTACCATATGTCATCACTTGTCTCCTCTATGACTGACCTCGTGTCTGTCTCCTTAACCCTTTGTCTGTGGCATTCTGCACTGTCATAGTCAAAAAAGCATTACCTATTAGTTATAAAAATTACAGATCGTAATACAGTTCTTAAAAATAATGTTTACATGTTATTGCTTGGGAAATAGCTGTTCCCTCACTTCAAAGAAAAACAGTACCGGCGAATGTGAGCACTGTGGACAATATGAAACATTGCAACATGTTCTACAGGAATGTCAAACATATGATGAAGAACGTAAATATATGAAGAGAGAATTTGAAAAGATAAATGAAAAGTTTAACATAATAGCTGCACTTCAACATGACTTAGAGAGCAAACATATCCAAATTATAATTAGATATTTTAAGAGTACAAAGTTGATTAAGTTAATATAATTTGAAATACATATACAGTAGTTTAAACGGGCGTACACATAGAATTATCCCATGAACCACACTCCATACCAGTGGTGGCGGTAATGCACACCTAACGTTTTTTGCCAACCGCCATTAAACCCCATGAAGAAGAAGAAGAAAAATAATAATAAGAAGAAGAAGACAAAGAAGAAGACGAAGAAAACGTGTGTGTATCGTGTTTTTGTGTAACAGGTACATTTTTTATGTTGCTGCTTGTAGATGGTTAACTATAAGTGTGTTGGGTCATGTCATCTGCTAGTTGAGAATTACCAGCGAGTTTCCCATCACGTTTCACGGTTCGATATTTGAAAACAGTTCTGTCAAATTCCTTCACAAGCAGGATAAACTAGACGTATTCCTCTTTTGGTATCGAAACCTTTGAGGTTCCATATGGTAGTGAACTACTAGCGTATTTTTTGACTGCGTAAACGTGTCAGAGAATCGTACGAGGACGCTGATGCCATTTTCAAAGCGGTGGATCTGTCGATCATAAACACCGTTTTACAGAGTTTAAAGTTAATCCACGTCATTCACACACTTATATATTTTGAAAAGACACACCAAAGACAACAAAAAGGGACACTGTATTTTAATTCAAACTAAAATACACCGTCCCTTTAGTTGTTTTATTAAGAGAAATAATTGATTAAAAATAATATGGTGGGGTGTCAAACTCCAGGCCTCGATATTATCCAAAGTCCTGATAATTTACTTTAGCTGATTGGCCTCAGTTTTGACAGATCTCGCGATACAAACAAGTGAACAGCTCCTTGTAAACAAGCCCAAACCCAAATGGCAACCATATTCTGAAAACAGAGGCAGTTTTTTAACAGTATAAACATACATTTATTATGGAATTACATATAAACATAAAAAGTTATGCTTAACACTTTGAAAAACATATCATTACTTTGTAAAAAAATATATGAATACATTTAGCATATGTCCCATTAATTAAACTGTTATTTATACAAATTACGCCTATGGGACTCTTTAATCCGAGAGACCAGAATTTTAAACAAAGAGTGATGACAACAACAGACAATCATAAAGGATGCGTACAAATTCAAAAAATTAGATAGAGAGAGAGAGAGAGAGATAGATGGACAGAAAGATAGACACACAGACAGACTGTGAGTTTTGCAAAAATTGTCATAAGAATATTTTATTAGTGTCAATGTTAACCCACCAAGAATATGCTGGTGAAGATTCTGTTTGGCATCTTTAATTCGACCTTTATTTTTTTTTCATTCATTCATTCAACCTTTATTTATACAGGCTAGCCTCGTTGAGTCACGGGGACTCATTTAAAAGAGGGACCTGTCTCACTCACACCAAACAACCATCCACTCACACCTAGGGACAATTTAGAGTCACCAATCAGCCTAACAAGCATGTTTTTTGGTCTGTGGGAGGAAACCGGAGTACCCGGAGGAAACCCACGCATGCACGGGGAGAACATGCAAACTTCACCCAGAAAGGCCCCGGACCGGGATTTGAACCGGCAACCTTCTCGCTGAGAGGCAGCAGCTCTACCAGTTGTGCCACCGTGCTGCCCGTGCTATTTAGGCAGTGCTATTTAGGCAGGTTAATCCCATTGAGCTTGGAAGACTGATACTTTCAATGGAAGACTGATACTTTTCAATACTGAATGTAAGGACTATTTATAGAAGTAACTGTGATACCTGAGGTATTTGATATCAATCATGTACACTTCAACAAAGAATAAACATTCCTGTTATATGCTAATGGAAGTTGTCTCTTTTTCTTTTTCACAGTGTCACGTTGAGAGAAAAGTCACATTCATCCTCAAACCATCCAAAGTTGCAAAGTCCCGGCCTCGAACCACCCCACATTTTTTACCTTGGAATTGACAATGGAAACGCATAATGTAAGACACTTATTTTTATATTTGTCAGTTGCCTTTGGCATTTTTTTGTGTAATGGCTTTAGGGGTGGGCCATATCATATCATTCACAATAACACCAGTAAAATACATAATGTATATCCCTGGGAAAATTAGGTCTGAACTGAAGCCTGTTTCGAAAACGGTACATTGTATTGTGTTTTTGAGTTAATATCAAGGGCTGAGCGATATCAAAATCCATCCATACATCAGCACGCAGGCAGGTAAAACACAGGTAGGCTACATGATTACGCCCACAGACATGTTGTTGGGTGAAGTAGTGCAGCACGTGTGTGGTGTCTCAGCTATCAAATACCTCTCAAGTCAAAGTAGTTGCTCCATTTTAGAAAGATTGATACCAGTAGTGCGTGTTGCAGTATTTGCAAAAAACACATTGCTAAAGCTGGCAACACAACTAATTTGATGAAGCATCTTATAATTTACAAACAGAAAGTTGCTCAGTTTTTGACTAAGCACAGGTGGAACTGCCTCTTCATGATGATAGAGCAATTTATGTTGCAGTTTCCTGCCATCCAGATGGAGTTCATGGACCCTCTGTTAAAAAACAATGGAGAAGGACAAGTATTTATGGACATAGATATTAACTTTTTTATTTATCAATGTGAATTCAATAAAGTTATAGATTTTATTTGTAAAAGATGTTTTGCTTCTCATTTAAAAGAAATGAGAAGGTGTTGGGTTGAAACTATCAACCCAATTACAGGCAAATCTTTTGCCTCTAATTAACTTACCCCCAAACCTCCGTTTCCCCCCACTGTGACGTGTAAACAGGGCCTCAGACACACAGGAGACAAAGGAAACAAAGGCCAGTTATGCAACTGAGAATGCGACTGAGAATCTTCACCAGCAAAAGGCCAGTTATGAAAACGAGAGAATCTCATTTACACAAACAGCGTTGCTTCCTTCATTTACCCTGATGCATGCTCAATAATCCAGGTAGAAAAATCCAAAAAACCTAAGCTAAGCAGGAGATATTTGAGCTGGGATCACCAGCAGTGTGTCTGAGACCAACTAAGACCGTAAACAAACCCCCCAGAGAGACTTTCTGACAATAAATCAAAAAAGGCGTTCAATTCAACATCAACTGGACTTTATTTGTAACAGAAGACGTTTCGCTTCTCATCCGAGAAGCTTTATCAATTCAATGAACCAGACTGTGTGTGACTGTTCATTGAATTGATAAAGCTTCTCGGATGAGAAGCGAAACGTCTTCTGTTACAAATAAAGTCCAGTTGATCTTGAAGAACGCATTTTTTGATTTATCATGTCCTGGACGACTGAGAATCTTCACCAGCATATTTCTGACAATAGCTATTTTTACACGTGCAAAATTCTGTGACCGGATTGAAATGTGTTCTGATCGCATAATTAGATAGCACCGTTTACATGGGCACAATCCGTTCATGACGAGTGTTTACATGCAGCAGGCTTTTATTCGGACCAGAAGTTCTGACATGCGCAGAGTGGTACACTCCCCTTTTAATAAAAAAATGAAGAGGAAGTAACGTTCATGAAAACCACAGAAGAAGAAGTCACTTCGGGGACGAAAGTAAACAGACGCATCAAAAATGGACCCGCGCCGGATTGTGGCGGCCTGGTTCATTCTTTGTTCAGTTAGATTCCATAATTTCATCATACAGTATCTGTGACATGGAAAATGTCCAGGCTTAAATAAGATATTAAATAATAATATAAATAAGATAATCTGGGTATCCTGGTCGATTCACATCTCTCTTTTAAACTCCACGTGGAAAACCTAGTGAAGAAACTGAAAGTTAAACTGGGTTTCTTTTTCAGAAACAGATCATGTCTATCACTGAATGTCAGGAAACGCCTTGTATCTGTGACTTTCCTTCCCTCCATTGATTACGGTGACATTCTCTACATGAATGCTCCTACAAGCACCCTGTGGATGTTGTCTATCATGGTGCACTAAGATTCATAACTGGATGTGATTATCATACCCACCACTGCACCCTGTATTCACTGGTTAACTGGACATCATTAACTTCACGCAGACTCTTCCACTGGTACATTTTCATCTTTAAATCACTTCTTGGTCTGCTGCCCTCATACATCTCCTCCTACATGTCTTTGCGTGAGTGCAGCTACAGCGTGCGCTCTCAGGACATGATTACCTGCAGTGTTCCGTCAGTGAGGACTGAACTTGGAAAAAGGGCCTTCTCCTACTCCGCTCCTGCTTCATGGAATATCTTACAAAAAGATCTGAAGCTCTCGACCTTGACTTCTCTAAATGGTTTTCAGAATCTGTTGGAATCCTGGCAAAAACCAATGCAGATTTGTTCCTGTCTTTGATTTTATACATCTACCTTATAATGTTTTGCTAGTTTTTTGATACTTTGTTAAAAAAAAAACTTTCTTTTGTTTTTTCTCTCTTTTGTTTTCTATTGTTTATTGTTTGTTTGTTTATTGTTTATTGTTTAAGGAAATTCTACCACTGCTGTTCATTGTTCTTTAGTTTTAGCAGGTCGCTTTCGTAAATGAGCCCATGAGGTTCAAAAGATTTACCTGACTAAATAAAGGTTGAATGAATGAATGAATCTCCAAAAACTAAGGCCGCAGGCGGTCTTGCCCTTCCAAATTTCCGCTTTTATTATTACTGTCTAGCATTCTACTCATTCTATTACAACAGGCCTGACTGCACTGAATGTGTAGCGATCGAGTTACATAGATTTTATTGGTAAAAGATGTTTGGTTGTTCTGGTGTGTGTTGAAACTATCAACCCAATTACAGGCAAATCTTTTGCCTCTAATTAACATACCCCCAAACCTCCGTTTCCCCCCACTGTGACGTGTAAACAGGGCCTCAGACACACAGGAGACAGGAGAGATTGAAACAAAGGCCAGTTATATGCTGGTGGCCATGTAAATGAGAGAATCTCATTCACACAAACAGCGTTGCTTCCTTCATTTACCCTGATGCTTTGAGCAGTTTGTCTACAGTGGAGAGTTCTTCTAAAAAGATTCATGTATT
>JBBPBX010072324.1:0-12766 GCA_038048925.1 Garcialebias charrua
ATCCGCAGAGAACCCCGCTGTTTCAAGCCAAATTAACGCGGCCGGAGGATTTTATTGTGTGTTTTGTGTCGACCACTCGACGGTGAGTCGTTAGTTTTATGTATTTGGGTTACTTTTATGTATAAATGCGGTGGCGACACACCCGTGTATTTGAGATTTAAAAGTGGTTTTAGGGATTAAAAGATCATTCTCTTTTTTGTTAATTTCGTGGCCGAATAGAATATATGTACGTAAAGTATTAAATAAATCCTTTGATTTTTGTAATTTCATCCTTTTAGGATCATTTTAGTTACTTTTCAGTTGGCAGTGTAGTGCAAATATTGCATAACGCTGCCGGCTACCAATTGTCGAATATAAATAGCGGATTAGATTAGCTTCCCCTAATTTTCATAAGACATTTGTGCTTTTGAAATTGTGGACCTAAAAAAATTAATAGGCATTTTACAAATTGTGGAACTAATTTTTTGATTAGCGTTGCCCACCACTGTACATACATACATACATACATACATACATACATACATACATACATACATACATACATACATACATACATACGGTACATACATCATCCTTCTGTCTGTCCATCCCTACATGAAGTCATCCTCTTTACATGAGTAAAGTGGATGGATGGATGGATGGATGGAGTTCAAAAATTGTGAGAACAAAGATCTAAAAAACAAGGACCTCAACAAACTTCAACTTTTCCTGAAGGTGTATTTTACTTTTACTCCTGTCTTCTAATAAAATAATGTATGATCAGTGCCGCAAGAGTGGGCACAGCTCGCCTGTTCTACCTTCTCAGCAGGAGCTAAAGAGCGATTCAGACCAACTGAAAGAACGCAAGAATCTGATTAGGAACAAAAAACAACAGAAGAGTACGTTACATTTCAACCCAACACACAAAACTAAAATAAAGCTGTGCTCTATTAACAGATTTCAGTTTTTTTAACAAACAAACAAAAAGAGTCAAGCAGGCCCAAAGACACTAAAACAAAGTTCAAAATAAAAGACTCTTGGCCCATTCAACCCATATATTTCCAGAGAATGATCCATCCCTCTCTCAGTGGAGAGAAACAATAAATTTAGTTTTTTTATGTCTCTCCGAGGATTGCTAATCGATGTGTGTGTGTGTGTGTGTGTGTGTGTGTGTGTGTCAGTCGATGCTTCACCCAGAACCGCCTTGAAGATGAACATGTGTAAGTGCAGCAAATCAGCTTCTGAAGAAACTGTAGTGGTTAATCTGAGTACACCTCATGATTGTGATCAGGCTGCTTTAACACAGAATAATCTTCATAATTTAATCCCATAAAAACAAACATCTGCGCAGATTTACAGATATTACCCGTAATTAAATGCATCAAAACATAAAGTGATCAAAAGCTCGTTTGAGTTGAGGAATGTCAGAAACATTCGGATCATTTATCTGCTCATCAAGGAGATTCTGAGTTTAAATTTTTACAAACATTAAATGTTTTGTGGTGAACTGCAGGGACAGCAGGGCAAGTTGTGAAGGTCTGCTGTGGAAATGTGTTAGTTAAAAACATTCTGTGGAATTCAAACTCCAGAATATAGATTAAAGACTAATTTTACTAATTTTGAACAGATTGTGTACTCAAGACCGCAAGATTCGTCACAGCACATTTTTTCTTTATAATAATAATCATTTAAAAGCGCCTTTCAGGATACCCAAGGACACTTAACAAACCAATACAGTGTAATAGAGAGCAAACATTATCAGCGACAAATCGAAATATAAAATACATAAAGGATATAAAATGGAAGATAATAAAAATACATTTAGTAAAGTTAGTGATAAGCTAGTCTAAGTATAAGATAATAAAGCACTGACCATAACAACAATGACTCACACACAGGCTCCAGAACTCACAATAAAAAACCTTAAACAGGCTGAAAACACAACAGTAAGATAACTATTACCTTTATTTCTTAATCTGTAATTTTTTTTATTATTAGTGTATAATTATTCAGTTATGTCCTCCAACAGTCTTTCCTAACTTATTTCTTACTTTGCCACATACAAAAAAAAAAAAAAACCTCAAACAAAAACAATGTTATTAGTGCGAGACGTTTGTCTTTTCTCATCTAAGCAAAATATTATTCTGAATAAGAATAAGAGGGCTACGCTTTTATAGTAGCAGCTTCGTGCACGCCGCCCTTCTTCAGCCTCCCTGGTACAATGGTGAGCTGCGCAAGATGAAGGCAACTGGCCGTGCTATTGAGAGACGTGTAAAATCATCTGGTCTCTCTGTACATAAGCAGGCATATAAAGAACATCAGAAAGCGTACGCCTATTCTCTTAAAGAAGCACGCTCCAAATATTATTCCAACATCATCAACACCTGCCCTGGAAACTCTAAACAGCTCTTCTCCACAATAACTCATCTGCTTAATCCCATTAAACAAACTCCTGAGGACTCTGCTCAAAAATGCGACCTGTTCCTTTCGTCATTTAAAAACAAAGTTGACACTATCAGATCTCAGCTCCACAACCTCCCTGTTCAGTGTGCCATCTACCCGTCTGCATTCTGGGTCCCTGAGCAGCTTTGGTGAAGTTTTTCTGAGGGAGGTGGAGACCATCATCAAGAAAATGAAGCCTTCATCCTGCACCCTGGATCCTTTCCCCTCGTCTCTCATAAAATCCAATCACTCTGCAATAAGCCCATTAATCACTCAAATAATAAATCAGTCTCTACAATCTGGTCATGTTCCACTGCCTCTAAAAACTGCCATCATTAGGCCTCTTCTGAAAAAATCAAATTTGGATCCCAATTTTTTCTAATTACCACCCAATTTCACACCTCCCTTTTCTGTCTAAAGTGCTGGAAAAAGCAGTTGCTGCTCAGCTGCAGGGCCACCTACAACAACACTCCTCTGTATGAGAAGTTCCAGTCTTGATTTAGGACAGCTCACAGTACTGAGACTGCATTGCTGAGAGTTACCAATGATGTCCTCATGGCTGCTGACACTGGTTCTCCCTCCATCCTTGTCCTCCTTGACCTCACTGCGGCTTTCGACACTGTGGACCATAGTATCCTCCTCCACCGTCTTCATGTGGAGGTCGGTCTCTGCGACACAGTCCTGGACTGGTTCAAATCTTTCCTCTCCGATAGGCTGGAATGTGTTAGTCTTGGCAACGCCACGTCCCAGACAGTCTGTGTCTCCTGTGGTGTCCCTCAGGGGTCAGTTCTGGGGCCCCTGCTGTTTTCCCTTTACATGCTGCCTTTAGGTCAAATTATTAATCAGTTCAACATTTCTTTTCACTGTTATGCCGACGATACACAGCTTTACATCAGGACTGGAGCCTCCTCATCTTCCCCATTGTCATCTCCATCTTCACTCACTGCCCTCTCTGCCTGCCTGGAGGAAATAAGGGCATGGATGAATCAGAACTTTCTTCAATTAAACTGCTCCAAGACTGAGGCCATACTGATTGGCACCCCTCACCAGGTACAAACATCTACTATAACAACAATTTCCTTTTCTGGACAAGACATCCCCCTCTCCACCTCTGTTACAAATCTTGGAATAAAAATGGACTCTCATCTTACATTTGAAAATCACATTAAGCTTCTGTTTAAAACTTGCTTCTTCCATCTTCGAAACATCTCCAGACTTCGCCCATCCCTAACTTTTTCCGATGCTGAGAAGCTCGTCCATGCTTTTGTCTCCTCCAGGCTCGACTACTGCAACTCCCTGTTTATTGGAATCCCTGGTAAATACCTTCAGAAGCTTCAATATATTCAAAACAGTGCAGCAAGGATTTTGTTGAGAGTTCGTAAATTTGAACATATTACACCCATTCTCCATAACCTTCATTGGCTTCCTGTCGCCTACAGAATTCAGTACAAAACTGCTCTCATTACACATCAATGCTTACACGGAACTTCACCAGATTATCTAAAGGACATTCTTGCACCATACTCATCCACCCGGTCTCTACGGTCACAGAACAGTCATCTACTTCACATTCCGAGAACCAAATTAAGGACAATGGGAGACCGGGCTTTCAGTGTGGCTGCCCCCCGCCTGTGGAACTCTCTTCCTGACTGCCTAAGAGCTCCACAGTCACTGGTTGACTTTAAGAGCGGCTTGAAGACCTTTCTTTTTAACCAAGCATACTCTGCCTCCTCATGATTCTATCTTTGATCTTAGTTGATACTGTTATTGATTTTACTTGTTTTATTACTTGTTTTATTGACATTTAATTCTGTTGCACTTTGTAGCACTTTGAGATTTTCATTAATGAAAAGTGCGTTATAAATTGAATTCATTATTATTATTATTATTATTATTATTATTATTATTATTATTATTATTATTATTATTATTATTATTATTATTATTATTATTATTATTATTAACTAGGATACAAACTAAAATCTATAAAGTTTAAAATAGAAAATTTATAGTTAGTAGATTTTCCTGTTGATGATACCATTTCTTTATTTTCCCACTGTTGCGCAAACACGTGAACATTAGAAAACATCTACTGACTATCAGGGTTTTATTAGATTTGTATGAGTACCTATTTTACATGTTTCTGTCAGACTAATGATCTCAGCAGGTTGAGGAATGAGGGAAGAGTTCATCTTTCAATTCTTCTGATTGTGTCACAACAGCCTATCCTTTTTTACTTGTTTGGTTTTTCAATTTTTCTTACAAGAACATTCAACAAACAAGGTTAGTTCTGCATCCAGGTCAGTTCTGGGCAGCCAGAGTGACACTGTCATACATCATTCATTATGCATGAGACAATGCTGGGAGTTTTCCTGCATACACTTTAATACAGCTTCTGCAGAAATTTGTCATGGCTAGAAATAACAGCTGTAGTTTTTGTTTCCTGTTTTCATCTGGCCCTCCTGAGTGAGGTTTTAATTTTTTACGTCCACAATTTAGTTTAATGTTGCTAACTTTGTGACCCTGCTCCGATAAAAGGTTTGACAATGCCAGTAATTCAGTTTAGCAGTTTTAATTGGATATTGCTTCTGATGGGGAGTCATAAAACGTTTTTGGTGTTGTCCCCACAGGCAGTACGCATTTTGTCAAATTTTTCAGTGGGTCTCACTGTGATTATGCCCAGAGTGAAATATACTGTATATAGTGGAGCGGCATTTTGAAAGTACAAAAATGTGACTTGTGAAGACTAATGTTTATTCTCACTGGAAGCATGAGCTGAGTTTGTTGAAATGATTGCAGAGCCACACAAAAATAAATCCATTATCAATTATAAAACATCTTTGATGAGCTCAATGCAGGATTGCAACAGACAGTGATGAGGAGAGATTTGGGATTTCATTTCCTGTCTGCTTTGTGATTAGCTGTGTTTCTAGCAGACTGAAAGCAGCACCTGTCCTCATGCCAAACCTCAAGAACCTCACTCTTTTTGTTGATTTAGGAGGAGATGGGAAATTTTCTGCATCCAAATAATTATGGAGAGTAACCCATCATTCTCATAGAAACAACTGCTAGTCTTCAAATTCTGGGTAATCTAGTTTTTCAAAAGGATTATGATGTTTCAACGTCTTCTTTTCTCTTATCAAAACTAGGATCCCATACATATTATATTTATACTACTGCATTTTTCTGGAAAGTAGTAGGGATGCACCGATCCACATTTCTCACTTCCGATCCAATACCGATACTTATTAACTCAGTATCAACCGATACCGATACTTTCCCGATCCGATACTGTTCAGGTATGTGACTCTGTATAATGAAACTTTTGCACCCAAACTATTCATTTTAAAGGTGCTATGTGTAACTTTCTGTAGAGTGCAGAACTTAGAAAATTTTTCAACAGGCAAAGCATTCTGATCCCTCCCCTTCAGAGCCATATATGGCTCTGAGGGGGAGGCTCTGCTGAAATTCAAATTCAAGCTCTGTTTTTATTGGCTGATTCAAATTCAAGCTCTGTTTTTATTGGCTGGTTACAAACTCTGTTTTTATTGGCTGGTTAAGGACGGGTCACTCTGTGTTTTTAGTGTTTTTATAAATGCTGATAGAGAAGCAAGGGGACTATAGTTTTTTTCAGAGATTACTTTGTCTAACATCAGTCTGTCAGTAGATAGTGACAGAGTGAAGAAATATGTTAAAAATATATTGTTAGAAAAGTTACAGACTGCATTACAAAGTTACATAGTGCAGCTTTAACATTGGGTGAGATAAACCCAATGAAAACAATTTTAAGCCTTACAATAGGGAACCCACTGACTTTAACAGCACACAGGACAGGAGGCAATTATACCACACACATGTCCTCCTTACTCATGGTGCAGCTGAAAAAACTAGAAAAGCGCTAAGCATGATGGGAAAGACAACACAGCACTCCCCTTATCTCATACAATGTTAAGAAGTGCAGTCACAGAATGTGATTGAACACAAGTGCTCTTTGAAGCTGGATCGGAAAAGTATCGGCAGGTTTGATCCGATACCCGATACTTAAATAATGCTGGTATCGGATACCGATACCGATACTGGATCGGATCGGCCCCATCCCTAGAAAGTAGTTTATGATTGTCTAAATAAAATATAATAAACTGAAGCTGTGACAAATGCAATTACGCACTAAGAAACAGAGTGTAAGGAGACTCATTTGCTTAAATAATTGCACATTGAAGCTTTTAGACCCAGAAGATGTTTTTCTGCTGCTGCTGCTCCAGGATGATGAAGTGTGCAAAGTGATTTAAATACTTTTGTACATTCCTGCAAAAGGTCACCTTTTCTTCTTGTGTTTTTTCTTTCTTCCCTTTGTTTCATCTTTGTATTTCTTTCACTTCTTGTCCTTCTAGCTCCCTTCATTTTTTCATGAAGCTATTTTGTTTTTATCCTTCCTTCCCCTTCTGCCATTTTACTTTTCTCCTCTCGCTCCTCCAGTTCCTCTGCAGCTCCACTTCCGACTAACAGAGGCAGCAGCACTGGAGTTATCCTAGACATCTCTGCTCTGAAGATGGAGCAGCTGGAGAGCGAGGTACCTCCACTTCCACCGCGCTTCCGCTTCAGGGACCTGCTGCTCGGGGACCAGAACTTCCCGAATGATGACAGGTGAATGACTAAAGATGACTAAGTTCACAATTCAAATTTGAGTAGCATAAAATCATTTTATGTGTAAATGAAATTAGCAGCTGTTTCAAAAAACTTCCAAATATATTAAGCCAAAATACAAACACGTAGCTCAAAACTGATAAGTTCAAATTTAGTTTATAATTTTTTCTCTTTTATTTTTTTGTGTTCTGCAAGTTGAAATAAACTGAATGAAAGTGAGTTGGACTTAAGTAAATCAAATACTCTTATTGTCAGTCGTGTTCAGTCGTTTAACAATTGTTAGAGCTCTGTTACTTTTTTGAGAAATTACAAGACGATTAAGTTATTAAGCGAAAAATTTGATAATAAGCAGCAGCTGCCACTGAAACAAATTGAAGCAAATACAACTTCAGATTAAAACTAAACTTCTATTTAAATCCACCAAACTCATATCAAATCAAAGATACAACTGCTGTTGCTCAGGCTTGATCCTATTTGTTTGAATTAAAACCTGGTTGTGTGAATCCCGATTCAGCTTTCACACTACAATATATTTATCCTGTTTGTCTTCATCTTTTCTTCTGTACCTTTGTCAACATGCAAATACGTCTGCATACTTTGTGCCATCTTAACCATTCAAACACCAAAATGTTCATTTATTTAATACAATCAAGTTATGCTTTCTAACATATTTTAATTTACAAAATTACTTTCCAATAGAAATACAATGAGATTTTTAATTGCACCAAAAATATTGCTATCTTTAAAATTTTCTTTTCTGGGTGAAGTTTGCATGTTTTTTCCGTGCATGCGTGGGTTTTCTCCGGGGACTCTGGTTTCCTCCCACAGACCAAAAACATGCATGTTAGGCTGATTGGTAACTCTAAATTGTCCCTAGGTGAGTGAGAAAGTGAATGGCTGTTTGTCTCATTTGTCTCTATGTGTCCCGGTGATGGAATGGAGACTTGTCCACGGTGTCCCCTGTGTCTCACACAGTTATAACTGGATATGGGCACCAGTGACCCCGGTGATGGCTGGATGGATGTATACTTGGTGTTTACCGGTAATCCCTTTTAGTTTTTAGCATTTTTCCTTTAAGCTTTGCCTCAAGTATATTGTCTCTATCAGCTTTGACAACTCAGTTTCAGCTGACTTAGCAAAATTTTCAAATAATTTAGTTCTTATCATTTATATTGTTTTTGTCCATTACAGAAAATGCAGTTTCTTTAGTTATGATTTTATTGTATTAATTTTCAGATACCAAGTATAATAATGCTTTCTTATCACGGTACAGTATATGTTTTACTGATTGTTATTCTTGTTTTTAAACTGCCAACAAATGCCTCTAATTGGTATTCAAGCCCACTTGATTCATCCAGGCACCTGTGTTTTCAGTAATCACACAGTTACATGAAAAGGATTGTGTTTGGAGATTTCAGCTTGACTACCCCCTTTGGTTTGAGCTGTCACAAAATAAGTTAAAAGTTCTCATCGCTTCTGTTGTGATGCGTGTTTAAAACAGACTTTTGTTAGTGTTGCGTGTATGGTACTGTCCATGGTGCTGGATTTTAGAGCAGCTTGCAAAGTTGCATGGGTACGTAGAAAATAATTTAATGTATGTCAGCAGTTTTGTGTGTGTGTGTGTGTGTGTGTGTGTGTATTTGTGCTTAAAACGTTATTTCCTATCATAACTACTGTATATAACTATTTCTGCAGGCTATGTGCTATTTTAGCCATTAATTTAGCAAAACATTTAGCTCATTCAGGCGATAGGTTCAGTGAGTTTTGTCAAAGTCAAAGTCAAAGTCAACTTTATTGTCAGATCTGCAATATGTACCGTACAGGACATACACAGGACCGAAATTGCGTTTCTCTCAGTCCCTCGGTGCAACAGTAAACATCTAAACATTGAAACACTGAAACATATAATAATTGACATAAGCATAAAATAGTAAAACTAACACTGTCCTGAGTTTTTTGCATAGTGGAATAAGAGTATGAAAATTTACACCAACTCTAAAACTAAAACATTAAACATTTAATGAACATAATACTGTCCTGAGTTTTTGCATACTAGTATAAAAAAAGAGTATAAAAAGTATAACTAAAATAAACTAAAGGTTTCTAGCATTGACATTTGCAAAGTGGCAAAGCAGCGTATGAGTTAATGTACACAGTATATGTATGAGGTAGTAGTTGATGTTGTTATAGAGGCAAAAAGTGGCATATGCAGTAAGGCACATTGGGCATCCCTAAATAAGACCGTTCAGAGCACATTGTATATGTATCAGCAGTGGTGTAGTGTAGTGGTGTTTTTGTAACTTTAATTTGTTTCAAACTTGATTTACATGTATTTCCCCTGCATGATTACACCACAAACTATTTAATTCTTCAAAAATATTGTTCTCTTTAAAAAGTGCTTTGGTGTACTTACTGTCATTTTTTGTGCTGCTTTTAGCATTTATTTAGCAAGTGTTTTGTTTCCTTTAGTTTTAGGAACTATGTTTCAGCTTCTTCAGCATATTTCAGCAGTTTACGGCACTCAGCATTTACATTGCAGTTTTAAAGAAAACATAATTTCCCTAGATATTTTTATGTTTGCTTTATTTCTCTTTTTTCTTTTCTTTATTTGTGTGTCATTTCCAAGAGCTCTTCAACAAAAAAAGCATTTTGAAAAAGAAACATTATCGGTCACTGCATTTATTTTGAGAAATATCCTGGAGATCAGATGTCAGAAAGCAGGCTCAGCGCTGTTAGAAATAATTCTCACATCTTTTTTTTAACAAATAAAAACAAGCTTTTAGTCCAACATGACCTTTTGGCCAACTGTCCTGGCAACAATAATGGTTTTCATCATGACAAAGCAGCCCACATTTCCAGCTCCTATTAATATGGTCATTATTGTTTTTATGTTCTGCCCCTCACAATGAACCGGCCTCCTGCCCTCACTTGATACCGTCGGTGAGGAAATTATGTTTCAGGTTATATTTGTTGTGGTCATCATGTAAGTCTGTGTTCAGAAGTGGTCAGTGAACTCACAAATGTCACTAACTACATCTTAATAGGGATAATCAATCACTTAGCTGTTCCTTTCTCAAGCTAGCAGGGAAAAAAAACTATTTCAACGCAACTACAACCTACATTATTGCCTTCTGTCTGCACTATTATTTTTCACTTTGTTGTCTTTATTATTGTGTTTTATCATTTGATTTCTAAGGAGGAAAGCCTCTATGAGCTAAATATAGATGTGAATAATGTTATGATTTACAGACACAAGTCACAGTGGGCTGTAAAGTGCTCACTTGTGTAATTCAAAAAGCCACTTTCAGACAATATACATGTGTGGGTGGAATAGGGTTCAAGTGGAGTGTCCTCTCCTCACATTTTAAAAGCACTGAGTCACAGAAGAGGTCATTTATAAATAATTGTTTCCGACTTTTCTTCCTCCCAAATGAAGGGAAAAAGACGAGATATTTGGAACAAAAGACTAACAAAGTCCTTTCTACAAAGTACTTTGCTGCCCAGCATCTTTTTTCTGATTATGTGCGCCACCACATTAGTCACTCTGCTTGTACATCTTATTAGAGGAACAAAACAAAAGTAAAATATGATGCGTAAGTCATAAAAACTAAATTTGAATCACCAATGGTATTTAAATACCATCAAATAAAAGATACATTTGTTTATATGTGTATGTATATATATTTTTTCATTTATTTATTTATTTATTTATTTATTTATACTTATCTCTTTGACCATGTTACAGTGAGTGTTTATAGGTGCTGCAGTGCTGGAGAGGTCCATGTTCCTGCAGCAGCATCAGTTTGGGTTATTCCTATCATGTTGCTGTGGCAACAGGTCCGCACACGAGACAAAGAGAGAGAGGAAGAAAGATTGTATAAAACTCTAAAAATATTCCCATTCCTCACAAGAAATGATCAGTTAAGCTGCACTATTTCTTGATTTCTAGTTTTAATGTTTTTCCTCATTAAAATAAATATACAGTATAGAGAGCCATAATACATTTTCCAATCCATACACAGTGAGGTTATTTTTTGGAGCTGCACGGAGGAGCTTTTGTCAACAAGCCACAGGAAATAAGAGTCGCTAAGCAGCTAAGTGATCTGCACGATGGATCCGGAGACCATCGTCCACACCTGGGTCAGTCCCTCTGTGGGGGCGTGGAGGTTGGATGCTCTTGGTAGTGACACCGGGCAGAGGTAGGGCCACACAAAGAAGTTTGTCTCTTCGTGTTTTGATTTTGATAGAGATGAACTTCTCCATTTCTTAAGATTGGACAAAATATGGATTTGGCTGATGAGGGACAAAAGGAAAAAGAAGCACTCTTTCTGTTTGATCAGTTTAATAAACGCACAGCAAAACTAGAAAAACAAGAGCACGAGTGAGTATGAAGTGTGGAAAGTGCCACAGATCAGGTGAAGGAAACCTTACTGTGATGTTACAATTGAAGAGTTGATTTGAGCATAGCTGACTATTCAAAAGATTTATTAAAACAGAAAACGGCACAGAAACAGTCACTTTAACAAATCATTCAAAACAGTCTGCAAAGGTATACCATGAGTTTTGTTATTCATTTAGGTGCAAAGTTTAAGGAGTTTTCAACAGAAAGAGAGAGAAGCTAACCCACTGCACTGCGTTTGTCTTAGAGCATAAGCACAAGTTTTCATTTCAAAGCTTCGTTAGTTCATATTTAACCAGATATATTTTACACAAACAAATATCTCTACTGGTTTCACCAGCTTTGTCATATTTAAATGCATTCTGTGCCCAACACTCAGACACAGACAGCATTTAGTTTAAATGACCAAAGTTGGTTATTTCAAAAAGTTAAATCCATCACAACAGACAAATTACCTTAAGGTGTGAGAGTAGAGTTTATAGTCAGGGATCACCTCCCTGGGAAATTTGGGTGTAAACATTCTGTTTGAAAGCTCCATTTGGTGCAAACCACTTCATGTTTGGATTCAAAGCCCAGTTTTGAGGAAAACTAAATGTATAAATAGCAGAACAGTGCTTAGCATTTGTAATTGTTTGTGAATTGCTAAGATATGCCACTATCATATCATGGGTCACCAGTCTTTATGAACCTCATTCCAACATTCACACATTCTGACAGTGATATTGACTTGGCCATCTTCTTTGCCTCATAAGGGTTAGAAGTGGCACACTCCACCCTTCATAGATGGATGCTTGCTTATTTTGTGTGATCAAACTCACAGTGCATCCCAGAATTGGGGTTGGAACCCCAATTTGGGTCATAAAACAAAAAGTGAGGCATCTTGAGACAATCTCCAGACCACAAAGAACATGCATTTAAAAGATGATAGCTAATGGCCAATGTTTGTCATAATTCAACAAAATACTTTGGAATTTACAGTATGTTGAGGTTATTTTGCTGTATTTATATCTTTGTTAATTTGACTCAATAGTATTATGTTATACTCCAGTAATAAAAGGGGTCTCACATTTTTGCTGCTGCAGCTTTGTGGGTCAGACGCTGAGACCTGAGGCTTAAAATAATTGTGTTTGTTTTGTTCAATATCCTCTCTGCTGTGTTGTAAGGAAGGGCTGCAAGTTGCTATTTTCAAGAGATCAGCTTATTTATTTTTATACTTTTTGTTATATACGTAAAACATATATATATATATATATATATATATATATATAAATTATATATACATATATAAATTATATATACACA
>JBBPBX010072325.1:0-18095 GCA_038048925.1 Garcialebias charrua
TCTAGTAAAAGTAGAAGTACCATATAAATGTTTTTACTTAAGTAAAAGTAAATAAGTACTTGCTTTTAAAATACTTAAAGTATTAAAGTAAAAGTACTTGCTGAATGTATTACCTAACGCAATGGCCTACAGTATCATTAAGTGTGCGTACTGTATGTATATTTTCTGTAATACATTAAAAGTGTTGAGTCATTTTAATGAACAATGCTGCAGATAGTGCATGTGTTTATTGTGTGACACCGTTCACACTTGGACTTGTGATTCTGTGCGTCAAAATTTCAGGAATGACCTGCAGAGTTAAATGTCATTAAATAAAATAAGAAAGAGGAATGATTATACCTTTGAAATTTTTATTTAACACAAAGTAAAACCAATGTGTCATTTTAACTGCAGTAAAAACATTGAAGTAAAAGTTGTCTGATGAAAAAAGGAGCAATAGACCAAACAAAGGAATAGACACTGATCACTTCAACTCCAGTTTGTCATCAACTCTAATTAAAATACTGTCTAGTCGACCTTGTAATGGGTCAATAGTGAACAATATTTTAACTTCCTGACACCATTTTCAAAACTTGGACCCAAGTGTTGAGTCATTTGGAGACATCTCTTGTCTCCTAACATCCCATGAACTGACACATTTTAATATTGCAGCAAGAATTTATTGTTCAAGTTCAGAAGAATTTGGTTTTCAATTTTTTTTGTCCAGTCTGTCTCTTTTGGGAGAGAGAATCTGTCCTGATGTACTGAATAATCTTTCAATAATCTTTCAATAGTTTTTTTTAACAGTCTTTCAATAGTCATTCAATAAGGCCATGGGTGTTGTATATCTTCTGGCTGACTCTCCACGGTGGAATCCATTGTGGGTGTGTTGGCGATGCTGTGGGTGGCCCCAGCTCAGTGATATATATACTAGAACATACATTATTGGCCCAACTTCTAGAAGGTGGGTGTAATATTACCTGTCCACTTTGCAGTGATTCAGTGGCCCAACTCCCCTCTCACTTTTGGTTACTTTCAAACTAACGAACAAATCAAAAAATCGCAACATGAAAGTTACTTGTAACTCAACACATTATAGAAATGTAGTAGAGTAGAAAGTACAGATACTTCATGTAAAATGTAGTGGAGTAAAAGTAAAAAGTACCCACATTTAATTCTACTTAAGTAAAGTACAGATACATGAAAAATGTACTTAAGTACAGTAACAAAGTATTTGTACTTAGTTACATCCCATCACTGGTGGGATGTGATGTCTTGGTTCACTAGTGGGTCGTGGACTCAGGTGCTGTTCAAGCTTTTAGCATTTCTGCTGGCTATTCTTGTTCTATTTTGCGTGTTTATGGGGTGTGTTGCGCCGTGTGCGAGAGTAGTGATCTCAAGGATGATTGCTTCCGGAGGGGTAGATGAGCATGGGACTATGTTCCCCATGGTGCAGGCCAGACGCGGTTCATTGCCAGACGGACGTGAGCACCTGCGTCTGGCTGAAACCAGATACCTGTAGAGGTGATGAGGTGGACTTGAGGTGGAGTGACAGTTATCCTGGTACATTTAATCAATTTGCACATAGCCTTTAGGAGTTTGTAGTGTAGGTCAACGTAGTTTTAGGACATGTGTATTAGTTTTAGCATTTGATTTGGGGATTAATTTTGGAGTCAGATAGAGGTAAATGGATAGAAGTGGATTTTTAGCAGCAAGTGCTTCGCACTGTAGTTGAGTTGTAGAAGTGGTGTAGATGATTTGGTTCGGTGGGTTGATTTTTGGTTGTTATGTTGGGGTCCTCTTTGGAGGATCCAAGGGGGTCGTGCAGGTTATGTTGACCTATTTTTAATAGGTCAAGAGAGGTTGTTGAAGGATTAGATACCTTTTAATACGATATTCTGATTGAAACCAATATACGTGTTCTGTAAACAAAGTATTATCAATGTATTAACAAATGTTTGTGCAAGCATGTTTACTGTGCAGCTTGGAAGCAGCACACACAGGGTAGGCCAAACAGGGATGTCTACATTCCTGGGGACAAGCCCAGAAATCAAACTGAGCCACAGAACATCTAAAAAATATAAAACACACACAGAGTGACATTCTAATACAGACAAACTGGTGCATACACATAAAAGTCCATGGTACAGACATATATAAACATATATACATTAAACTCTTTATGTCTTAAAGACAAAAGAGAAGCCACACACACACAATAATATAATGAATCTAAACAGGGCAGTATGAGACCCTGGGGGCGCTCATAACAGTTGTCCCGGCAACCAGGATTTTATCAGTAGAACAGCCAATCACACAATAGAACAAGCCGCATATTATCACACAACAACTAAGGAAAGTCAGCATAATTTTGGAGGACCTCGGCGGGGACAGGTCTGATATGTTCACAATTTCTTCAATTAATTGTTCTATTTCCTATTAAACTCTGATTATTCTGTTAATCTGTGCGTGTCAATAAATCTTTATCATTTTAAGACACGTCTGGCTTATTGAACACCATTTGAAAATTCCTTCAGCAGCCATGAGGACATCATTGGTAACTCTCAGCAATGCAGTCTCAGTACTGTGAGCTACTCTGAATCCAGACTGAAACTTCTCATACAGGGAGTGTTGCTGTAGGTGGTCCTGCAACTGAGCAGCAACAGCTTTCTCCAGCACTTTAGACAGAAAACGGAGGTGTGAAATTGGGTGGTAATTAGAAAAAAATGTCGGAATCCAAATTAGATTTTTTCAGAAGAGGCCTAATGATGGCAGTTTTTAGAGGCAGTGGAACATGACCAGATTGTAGAGACTGATTTATTATTTGAGTGATTAGTGGGCTTATTGCAAAGTGATTGGATTTTATGAGAGACGAGGGGAAGGGATCCAGGGCGCAGGATGAAGGCTTCATTTTCTTGATGATGGCCTCCACCTCACTCTGAACAACTTCATCAAAGCTGTTTAGGGTCCCAGAATGCAGACGGGTAGATGGCACACTGAGAACAGGGAGGTTGTGGAGCTGAGATCTGATAGTGTCAACTTTGTTTTTAAATGACGAAAGGAACAGGTCGCATTTTTGAGCAGAGTCCTCAGGAGTTTGTTTAATGGGATTAAGCAGACGAGTTATTGTGGAGAAGAGCTGTTTAGAGTTTCCAGGGCAGGTGTTGGTGATGTTAGAATAATATTTGGAGTGTGCTTCTTTAAGAGAATAGGCGTACGCTTTCTGATGTTCTTTATATGCCTGCTTATGTACAGAGACCAGATGATTTTACACGTCTTCTCAATAGCACAGCCAGTTGCTTTCATCTTGCGCAGCTCACCAGTGTACCAGGGGGCTGAACGGGAGAAAGACACCAGTCTTGTCTTCAAGGGAGCATGCAGGTCCAGGAGCTCCAGGAGAGATTGGTTGTAGTAATCCACAGAGTCATTTGCAGATGAATGATTGACAACGGTCAGGGCGTGAAGATCAGCAGACAGAACATCAGGGGAAATGTTTTTAAAGTCACGGAACTGGATAGGTCGTTTTGGGTTTGAAGCAGGCGAAGATGAAGGCACTTCCAGGGAGATGACCCTGTGGTCTGAGACACCCAGGTCATATACAGACAAGTTATTGATGAGTACAGTGTCTGTAATCACCAAATCCAGAGTATGCCCCCTGTTGTGCGTAGGGGCGTCAACATGTTGAGTGAGATTAAGAGAGTCCAAAAGAGACTTAAAATCTGTTGCCAGAGGTGAAGAGGAATTGTCCATGTGGATATTTAAGTCGCCAAGAAAAATGGTCTTCACAGGGGAGGTGCAGAAAAAAGTGAGGAGGTCATGTATCTCTGAGTTAACTGAAACATGCGGTTTGGGAGTCCTATAAATTAATATAACATTCATCAGAAGTGGGGTTTTGAAGCTGAAGGCCAGACATTCAAAAGAAGAAAAGTCCTAAGAAACCAGATGAGACTATTTTAAATTACTGCGATAAATTACCGCCAGACCACCACCACGGCCAGTGCAGGGCTCTCTGCAGATAGCTGTATCCAGAGGGACACGCTTCATTCAGAAAACTGAACACATCCGGTTGATGCCAAGTTTCTGTAAAACACATGAGGTCCAAGTTCTTCTCTAGAATGTGATCATGAATTAAACATGATTTGTTGGATAGTGACTGCACATTGAAAAGTTATAATTTAATACCAGTTGGAATAGGAGCTTTTTGAACCGGTTTAAGCAGACTAAAGTCCACTCCACGTTTTCCTTTCCACTTTGTAAATGGATGGTAAATGGAGCTTATTTATATAGCGCTTTCCAGCCCCCTGTGAGGAGCCCCAAAGCGCTTTACAATACCAGCCATCCACCCATTCATTCAGACATTCATACACCGGTAGTGGTAGCCTGCCTTGCAAGGCGCCATCCAGACCTACCGGGAGCAACTCGGGGTTAAGTGTCTTGCCCAGGGACACAACGACACATGGTGGGCGGATGCGGGATTCGAACCTCCAACCTTCCGATCAGGGGTCGACTGCCATTACCACTACACCACGGTCGCCCGTGCGCTATGGACTACAAAGGACTACAGACGCAGTGTTCTGATGACGACATCGAGGTGCGACACGTCTCTCAGTCCAGACAGCAATAATCGAGTCAGAGCTCGCTTGCCTAAAATAAATGGTTTTCTTTCGGGAGCTGCTATGGTTGTAACGAGGTCTATGCAGAAGTCCCAGTTGTTTGATGGTAGAAACAGAAGGAGGAATGGTGCAGTTGTTAAGTTCAAACAACTCCAAAGCGGAGTAGGTTAACATTGTTGAGCCGGTGGAATCTAACACGGAGCTAGCCGCTAACAGCAGGCCCACAGCTCCGAAAAAGATATACAAGAAGCAGAGAGAGGTAACTTGAATGAGCATTACCTTGAAGAGTACAGGATGGAATCTAGAACAGTCCAGAGGACACAGGAAGTTGAGAGAGGCAGCAGGTAAGCGAACAATAAATGCAGCTATGTGGTTCTCTAAGCTAAAATCGTGCTAGAGCTAGCGAGAGGTTGACAGCCCCCACTACTAAAATTCTGGTTAGACTAGTAAAGCTTTCTATCTAATGAATCCAGCAAACAAGTCAAATCTTGGCTTCGCTATGGTCTCCTATCCTGAGCAAGCACAATGGCATAAGTGGAAAGGAAGAAACCTTTAGTAGAACCAGGCTCAGGACAAGCGGTGAACTGCTTTGACCGGCAGCGTGTAATGTCTGCAGATCCACAACGCAGTCAGAAAAGACAGTTGCTCTAAAATTTAATCACAGAAAGGTAGAAATGCCCAACAAGGGTCGGTGAAAAAAACAGCAGAAAGTAACATAAAAAGCTCAAGGAGCAAAAAGTACGAGGAGCAATGGCAGCCAAGGTGCCCGCGTCCGCTCACAGGTGCTGTCACACAGGTGCTACAGGTGCTGTCACACAGTGCTGTCACACAGGTGCTGTCACACAGGTGTTGCCACACAGGTGCTGTCATAACAGTATTTCATTTTTACATTTGCAATGGTCCATTTTTAATCATTTTCTTAAATGTAATCATTGTTGTTGCATTTTTTACTTCAGTCTCAAAGCCATTCCATAAGCCAATTCCTTAAATTGAGGTTGACCGACCCTTTGAACTGGTTCTATATTCCATCCATCCATCCATCTTCTTCCGCTTATCCGGGGTCGGGTCGCGGGGGTAGCAACCTAAGTAGGGAGGCCAGACTTCCCTCTCCCTAGCCACTTGGAGCAGCTCCTCTGGGGGAATCCCAAGGCGTTCCCAGGCCAGCCGAGAAACATAGTCCCTCCAGCGTGTCCTGGGTCTTCCTCTGGGTCTCCTCCCGGTGGGACATGCCCGGAACACCTCACCAGGGAGGCGTCCAGGAGGCATCCTAACCAGATGCCCGAGCCACCTCAACTGGTTCCTCTCGATGTGGAGAAGCAGCGGCTCTACTCCGAGTCCCTCCCGGATGACTGAGCTTCTCACCCTATCTCTAAGGGAGAGTCCAGCCACCCTGCGGAGAAAACTCATTTCAGCCGCTTGTATCCGAGATCTTGTTCTTTCGGTCATAACCCAAAGCTCATGACCATAGATGAGGGTGGGAACGTAGATCGATCGGTAAATTGAGAGCTTTGCCTTTTGACTCAGCTCTCTCTTCACCACGACAGACCGGTACAGCGCCCGCTTCACTGCGGACGTTGCACCTATCCGCCTATCGATCTCACGCTCCAGTTTTCCCTCATTCGTAAACAAGATCCCGAGATACTTAAACTCCTCCACTTGGGGCAGGACCTTCTCCCCGACCCGGAGAGGTTCTATATTGTGGTTTAATAAATATTTCTGTTCTCATAAGATTATAACAACTTTGCCGTATAACAAAATGCATTTGGATATTTACAGGCAGTTGATTTTTATGAGCTCTATACATAACTAATAAAATATTGTAATCCACCAAGTCCTGGAACTTCAATAATTTCAATTGATCAAATAAGGTGTTAGAAGGGTGACAATAATGTTTTCCAGTGATTATTCTAACAGCTCTTTTTTGTAGCAAAAAAATAGGCTCTGTAAAATTTTTACAAGCTTTCCCCCAAACAACAACTCTCTGGAGCTTAATAACTCTCTGGAGACTGTGTAACCTCTGTATACTTGGGCACCACTGGAGACAATGACATCTGGAGACATTGGAAGCTCTGGAGACCCTGGAAACTCTGGAGGCTCGGGAACCTTTGGAGATGGGAGAACCTTTGGAGATGGGAGAACCTTTGGAGACATGAGAACCTCTGAAAATGTGGGGAACTCTGCAGACATGAGAATATCTGATGGAGACATGAGAACCTCTGGTAGAGATGTGGGAACCTCTGATGGAGATGTGGGAACCTCTGGTGGAGACGTGGAAACCGTTGGAGACATTAGGATCACAGGAGACTCAGGGACCTTAAGAGACTTTGGACCTGCAAGAGACTTTGGACTCTGGTAGCTCTGGAGAGTCAGTGACATGTGGAGACACAACAACCTCTGGAGACTCAAGCGTCTCCGGATATGTGGGAACCTCTGGAGACATGGAAACCTCTGTAGATATGGGAACCTCAAGATACATGGGAACCTCTGGAGATGTGGTAAACTCTGGAGATGTGGGATCCTCTGGTGAATTGATATGATAGGCAAACCTCTGTTGGAGACATGGGAACCTCTGGTGTAGAAATAAGAACGTCTGGAGACTTGGGGACCACAGGAGAATGTGGATCCATAGAGGACAAAAAGAAGGAACGACTGGTGTCCTCCTGGACCTTCTCAGAGGAGGAGTGAGGGGTGTCCACTGGGACCCTCTCAGAACCACATGAGTGAGAGGCATCCTCCTGGACCCTCTCAGAGAAAAAGTGAGAAGCAAACTCCAGAACCCTTGCTGAGACACAAGGGACAGAGTAAGAGGCATCCTCCTGGGCCCTCTCGGTGGAAGAGAGAGAGAGGTGTCTTTAAGTACCCTCTTGGAGACACAAGGAGCAGGAATGAATTTTATATGATTTTTTTTTCAATGCCTAAAAGGATGTAAACATTGTTATACCTATACTGACTGTGTCTAAGGATAGGACATCAGAATGCCCATGTACAAAATAATCAGGTCCTGAAAAAGTGGGCATTAGTGTGCTCCAATAGTAAGAGAGGTCTTTTAGCATAAAAAATGAAGAATCACTCATTAGTCAACATGTTAATTTAAAAAAAAATTGGCAGTTGTGGGACAGTTAATGTACTTACTTTCTGTTACCTCAGGTGTTCCACAGGGCTCTGTCCTGGGACCCTTGTTGTTTATCATTTATCTTCTCCCCCTTGGTTTCATTTTTCGCAAACATCATATTCAGTTTCACTGCTACGCGGATGACACCCAACTTTATCTCTCAACCAAACCTAATTCTACACTTCCACCTTCGTCCCTTACTGATTGTCTCCTAGAAATAAAACACTGGTTCAATTTAAACTTTCTTAAACTAAATTGCAATAAAACTGAAAGTTATGCACCATAACTCATGTTCCCTGAAGGAAGGGAACGAGGTGCAACATACTTGCTATGGGAATTGCGCCCCCGCATGATTACCTGAAGGAATACCGACTCGCCTTTTACGGCAGGGGGCGTCACTCCGTGCCAGAGGTACCGCCCTTTAGGTACTTAGGTGACTGATGCCACTCCAACTGTCTCCAAAATTACACTTCACCGAGCTTTCAGCATTGAAAAGGGCCAGCTATGTTGTACCTCGTTCCCTTCCTTCAGTGAACATGAGTTATGGTGCATAACTTTCAGTTCCCTTTCAGTTTGGTCTCTCGGTGCAACATACTTGCTATGGGAACGTAATTCATTCACGCCCTTGAAATGCTCAGTAAAATGCCTGTTAGTGTGAACGCCTGCCCTTGACCAGAAGGCATCTCAAAGCTACTTTCTATTGTGTATTAGAAAGAACAGCCTGAGTGACATCACACGCAGTAACATCCAAACTGTAGTACTTTGCAAAAGTGTTTAAAGAGCTCTAGTTCGCAGCAGCACAAATGTCTGCAACTGACACGCCCTTGAACAATGACCAGGAAGTGCCCAAGCCCCAGGTTGAGTGAGCATGGACTCCAGAGGGCACTTGTTGACCTTTGCTACCGTACGCCCTCTTAATGGCCTCCATCACCCAATGTGAGAGGCGTTGTCTTGATAGGGCCTTTCCTGTAGCAAGTGTGGTAAAGCAGACGAACAGTTGGTTTGTCTTCCTCCATTCGGCTGTTCTCTGCATGTAGGTACGTAAAGCCCTCACTGGGCAGAAAGCCTGTAGCCTTTCCTGTTCTTGAATGAGGACAGGAGCAAGTGGAAAAGGAGGAGAGATCAAAGTCCAGACTCCTATGGTTCAGAATCAAGACCTTGGGAGTGTATGCGGGATTAGGCCTTTGTGTGACCTTTGACCCGTCAGGGGCGAATCTGGTACACATTGTGTGTACAGACAATGCATGGAGGTCACCCACGCCTTTTGCCGAGCAAAGAACCAGGAGAAGAGCAGTTTTGTAAGATAGAAGATCTATCTTAATCTCGCTCAGAGGCTCAAATGGTGGGTCGCAAAGAGCCCCCAAGACCAGACCAAGATCCCAACCAGGGATCACCATCAGCATGTCCTTTTCAGCTAACAGGCTGGAATTAATTCCAGATCATGGCCTAAACAGCTGGGCTACGACTTCCTGTGTGAGACTTTGTGGATCCACCAAGTTGGGGAGTGGGCCTCCACGTTGATGTGTTAACAGACTTCCCTGATCGAGTCTCCTCCAAGACAGATGGAGTCTATTAATTTCATTAGAATGAGTTGGGACAGGAAAGCTACTATTTCCCTCCAAAACAGGATTTATTGGATTTAGGGGCTGCTGCTTCTGTAAACGAGCAGATCTCCTGATTCCAATTGTTGTCCCACCCTGTGGGATACTGTGTAGGGACAAGTTTGATGCAGCTTTGTGAGGGAAATCACGTGTTGCTCTTCTACCGCTCGAGCGTTGTGTGTCCTTCATGAATAATAAAGGAGCAGTAGCAACGTGTGAACGTGGGGATGGTCCTTTGTGACCGACAGACTCAAGATGATTTGTTGATAAGGAGCCAAGTTTCCTTTCAAAATCAGGAGGAAAATTCTGGTTCGACTCCAATCCTTTTACACGCACAGTAACGGGATCACAGCCATTGCTTTGAGGGTGTGAAAATTGTGTCTGCCTTGGGGAATCCGACGTGCTCTCCTATGGTGCGAGCTTGTCACGTGGTCATCTGGTTAGTGTATTAGCCGGCCCCTTGCTCATAATGGAGCGGGGGCTGGGACACGTGCCCTTTCCCACCTGTCTCCACGAAAGGTGTAGGGTCTGTTCACAGACGCCTCTGGGTCTGTCTTCTAGAGACAGGTCCAGAGGCACCCTGCTGGGGCTTATTGAATAGGCTAGCACCACATGAGCCGTGAAGGATGGGGATGTGCCCCCTCCTTTATGACGGCTGACAGGCCAGAGAGGCCCGTACTGTTGACATTATTTGTGTTGGTGTAGTTTTTTTTTCTTCAATAAAACAGGGATGTGCTGTTTTATGAGTTTTATTTGTGCTTACGTGCAACGACATACATGATTTGATGTCACTCACAGCAGGGAGAACATGGTTTGTGCATACAACAGAATTATCAGCCATATGTACTTTGCTACAAATAAAGTCTGTACAAGGTGCGAACATTCCCGTTACCGCGTGGGTGGGAGGTGGTCTAAAATGTAAACGTGGACCTGGTTCATCAGGCACTTTTTGACGAGTGTCCCGGTTCGCCGAGGAGGCCCTATGCTTGCTCGCTTGGCGTGGGACAAACCTATTTTTGCTCCATGCGTGCTCGGAGCGAGGTTGGTTCGGCAGGGGTCTCTGCCGATGCTCCTCCTCGTATGCTGTCCGCTTCTGCGGTGGCGCACGCGTCATCGTGCGGTGCAACGGCTGTGCGGGTCTGCCTCCAGCGGGCTCTCTGGAGGGGGGGGGCGAAACTCTGATGAGGGATGCCCACCCTGAGGACTTCAGCCTGCCTGCGCCTTTAGTCCAGCTTGGTTTGGATTCGCTCCAAAGTCTGGCCAAAAAGTCCCTCCGATTCTATTGAGTGGTGGAGAAAAGGCACCTTTTGTCCCTCCAGTAAATCTGTCAACGTCATCCAGAGGTGGCGGATCGCAATGACCACTTCCACCATACCTCTGCCCTGAGCCACAGCAGTTGTCCCCATCATATGGAGAACGAGTCTGTAGCTCTGCGGGCTTCGTCCAGTAATTCGGCAACAGCTTGCTTATCCGAGGTTCCCTGCAGTTGTTGGAGTTTTTCTGCGAGGTAAGCCTGCATCATCGCGGACGCGTTCATGGCGTACGCCGCGAGTCCTTGAGCTCTGTAGCACTTCTCGAGAAGCGACGCTGAGGCTTTGCAAGCTTTGCTTGGGGAGAGTCGGCTTTGTTCCTGATGATCTGGGAGCTAGGTGGGACGCTAGTGTGTCCTCAATCTGAGGTGCGTTGGCTATTCCCACCTGATCCATGCCATCCACATCGAGGAATTGTGAGAGAGGGAGGAGCATGGGCGCTCGTGGCTGAGGCCAGGTGCGGGTCAGTTCCGTGAGGAAGTCTGGGAACACAGGCATCCTTTGCCTTGTTGCAACCTACTGTTTTGAATAAAAATAGTTCCTTGCCAGCCTCGTGACCTGTTGGCGAGGTGGGGGTTCTGGCCAGGGGATGTTCAATGCGTCCGCTGCTCAGTGGCACAGGTCGAACAGGGCCGGGATGGAGAAGTCTGTTTCAGGGAGCGCAGGTATCGGGGTCCTGGGGAGGTCCTCTCCCAGATCCTTGATTTCGAGTTCTGGTTCCTCCGCTGAAAATTCGCCCGAGGCTGAGATGGAGATCTCGTCTTCATTCATCATGCCTCTGGTGTCGAACTCGACTGTTAGGTCCACCATGGGAGCAAGCGGGTCAGGGCTGTCGCCCCATTCGACGCGCGTGCTGTCGTGTAGAGCCATGTGTTCGAGCTCTGGGGTCGGAGTGAGGGTCTCCGTGGTGTCTGGGTCCTGTGGACCAGCTGAGCTTCCCATGGCCTTAGCCACGAGGTCCACCCGATGCCGCAGCACCGCATCCAGCATCTGGCTGCAGTGTGGGCAAGAATCGGGCGCGTCCAGAGCTTGTCTTGCATGAAATATACCCAGGCAGACTGGACAGGCCTCATGGATGTCCGTTGCTGCGAGAGCAAATCCACAACCATTGGGACAGGCGCGCGAGGTTGGGCTCGCCTTCCTTCTGGTTTTCCTTTGAAGTTTTGTCTTTCACTTTCCCTTCTCCGGAGGCATGTCCGAGATAATGCGAGCCAGACCTTCCAGAATCCTTTTTCATTGTTGTTCAAGTGTCTCCTCCATCGTGTCGCTTTCGCTGGCCAGCCTGCTAAGTATGTTAGCCGGGGTAGCGGTTGTGGCGTAGTTATAATGCCGTTGAGCAAAGCAACCTGTAGAGAGAGGAGAGAAAAAGACTTCGAAGTTATAGAAATGTCCAGCAGTACACAAAGAAAAATTCTCTGTGCGCTCCATGTAGGGAGCGAGCTTACCTCAAGTTGAGCGATGGAGCAGCAGAGAAGTCCCGCGAAGAGAGGTAGTTCAGGTTTTGCGAGGTGAAGGGCAAAAAGAGACAGTTGGAGGGGCGTCAGTCGCCTAAGTACCTAAAGGGCAGTACCTCTGGCGCGGGGTGACGCCCCCTGCCGTAAAAGGCGTGAATGTATTCCTTCATGTAATCGCGCGGGGGCGCAATTCCCATAGCAAGTATGTTGCACCGAGAGACCGAACTGAAAGGGAACAGAACTTCTTTTAATTGGCACTAAATCTATACTAAATAAACTTCATAGCTTTTCCATTTCAGTTGATAACACTTCCATCTTTCCCTCCCATCAGGTTAAGAGTCTGGGTGTCATCCTTGATAGCACCCTCTCCTTCTCCTCCCATGTCAAAAATATCACTTGGTCAGCCTACATTATCTTCGAAACATTAATCGTCTCCGTCCTTCCCTCACTCCTCTCTCCACTGCTGTTCTGGTCCACAGTCTGGTCACCTCTCGTTTAGATTATTGCAATTCTCTTCTTTTTGGCCTACCTCAGAAAACCCTCCGTAAATTACAACTGGTCCAAAATTCAGCTGCACATATCATTACATGGACCCCCTCAATCCATCACATCACACCTGTTTTACAATAGCTTCATTGGCTTCCCATCCCATATTGCATCAAATATAAAATACTCCTCCTTACGCCAAAAATACACTACATGCGTTCCGGCTCCACCCCGCTCCGGTCCGACCTCCGCAGCAAATACGCACCCATTATAATCAATGACAGAATTTACACTGGCTCCGCACGGCGGCGGCGAGCTGCGGAGAGCGGACGGCAGTCCGTCAAAATTAGAAAATTTTCTATTTCTGCCGGATGCCGGAGCTGTGCCGGAGTCAACTTTTGAAGATTACGTCGCACCAACAGGAAAAGGAACGAGCACAACTTCCGTATTTACAAAATAAAATCACCACGGGCGGCCTTAATCCTAGTGTAGTGAACTTCGAGAGAAGTTGATGTCTGGGAACCGTGACCCTTTGAAAAAGGGTCTGTCCCGACATGTGCCCCCGAGAAGCGGCCCTCCTGCCCCTGCCCCTCGAACTGCACAGTTTGAGACATGCAATGAGTCACACATGCTCCAGATTATGGGAACGGCGCCTCCGCGCGAGGACGTGACTGAGGATGTGGTTTGTTTGTCAAATGATTTGAATGTTACAGTGGTTGACCAAGCTGACACAACGTGTGACGTTGTCCTTGATGATAACACAAACAACGTTGTTCATCCTGATGAAGCGACGCGCAGCACTGTCTTTTGCAACAACTCAGTGCACACAGTTGACAACAACAACGTCAACACTGACATAAAGGCTGATGGCAAACAAATTGCTGATGATCAGCGTACTAAAAGTCCAGATGCTGACAGCAAACAAATTGCTGAAAATCCGCATCCTGAAGGTCATGAGGCAGACAGCCATCATGATGCTGACAGCGACGATGATTACACAGACAGAGTCACACGTACACAGAAACGTGTGAAAAAACCTGATCGGTTTCTGTGTAACTTTATAAGAAGGGGGATAGCTAAAAGAGCTTACCTGCCACTCACATTGGAAGGGGTCCTCGCGCAAGAAGCGCTCCTGGTTAGCGGCTCAGACGTGTCTACCATGTCAGCCGAACTGTTTGAGGAGCTAAGGACCGCCGCTAACGATGTTGACAGGCAAATACCCTTTGTGAAATACACTTATGGTGAGCAACAAGGCCTCGCAAAGACGAGAACAACCCTAATAGCCATGGTTCACATGCAGATTGGCGAGATGTCACTATACCACCCGGTATATGTGTCTGAACTTGACTCACTCCGGGCTCCATTTGTGGTTGGCCAAGATTTTATAAATCGCTTTGAAGCGATTATAAATTATGGCAATCAGACAATGTGGGCCACAGTGAGCAGTCCACTGCCATTCAAGGTGCCTCCCCAAGGTCAGGACACTGACTGTCTAACAACAGGTACCGCTAAGGTCACAAGGGATTCCCCAACCGAGACCACAAACCCGGTAAGTGAACCTTCATATACAGGTGAGACAGAGGAGACTCAACAATTGGACCAGACTCTGGCCCATCACGAGGACCTCCTCTGCGAGCTGACACCTTCAGCACTCACTGAACACTACCTACCACCGGTAGAAGAAGGTGTGGAGATCCAAGGGTCCCACACCGATGACGCTGTACTGTCCTATGGGACAGGTAATTCGGCAAACAACCAAGCTTTCAGTGAAGTCTTGGTTCAAGGACATCTGAGCCCACAAGGTGACAGTCTACTACACGCTGACAGTCACTTGGACTTCATTGTTACAGATTTTGAGGACCCCTCCTCAAACAAAAGGGGGGCAAACCCACACTTCCTACCACAGGTAGACGACGGTGTAGAGATCCAAGGATCACACACCGAGAACGCTGTACTGTCCTCTGGGACAGATAATTCAGCCATCAGCCAAGCTTTCAATGAAACCTCGGTTCAAGAGCATTTGAATCTAGAACTACTCAGAGATGACATAGTTCTGACAGACTCAAAGAGCACCTCTTCATTCATGAAGTGGGAAGACATACATCACAACGACAGAGACACGCCTGCGACGGCGCCGACAGTTGTGACACACCTGCATTACGCAGAAAGAGGTAAACGTACAGAGATACGTTGGCCGAGACCTATAAGGTTCCTGTACAAGGTTCCCCATAAACTGCGCGAACAGCTTAAACTAAACAAGGCATCCTAACTCGTGCCCATGGACGGACGTCCACACCCGTGTGCGTGGTCCCTCATGACCACAGGGGGGTGATGTTAGGCCATGCCCATGTCAAGGACAAAGATTTCAATAACCCCACAAACGACAAAGATCTCGCAAACTCACAGACTTCATGGGAAAAGAAGGTCGTCCAAGCACAGGATAGTAAATAAACTAAACAGTTTAAACTATACTAGTTGCGAAAAGAAACCGTTCCAACTAGAACTTAGAAACGCTAAGCATAAAACCCACAACAAAAACTAACCTTAACAACCGTTTAAATCTGCAGGATTTAATTGACATCGGTTATAAAGCTAAGAACTGTTTTTCTTGTGTGTGACACGTTGGAATCTGACGACCAGAGTGAGTTTGACGTAGTGAAACGTTGTTTTTAGTTGCTTGATTGCTACTTTTGTGTTATTGAAGTTGTTATTGTTTTCTGAACACTCCCAGCCAAAAGAGGTTTTGATTGTTGATAAGTTGAAGACTTAAATGGATTTAACTATGCCAACATGCTGTTCATTTTGTTAAAGATCTCAATCTTTGAAAAGTCATAGTAGATTAATACTACTTAAGGTACTATAATCTACACTGATCTCCCAATCATTTAGGTAGAACCGATTCGATCGTTTCTATTCTAGATCTATTCATTTTGATGAGTCTCGCCATAGACTTCAAAATTTATAGGGAATACCAAATCTTGCGTCGTTCGTCTAAAAGACAACAGACATTTAGACCAAACTAGTTTCATTTTTTTTAGTTTAAACAAAACTAAATAATGAATGGAGGAATAGTTTGAAAGAAGAGGCCTTCGTTACAGAAGCCCTCCACATTTCTATAGGTATAGATCCCTATATCTGATTTTTACAGCATTGATCCACCCCTTAATTGGTAATTTTAGCTGATCTAATCCATGATAGCTTACATACCAGGTGCATATAGGTAAGGCTTAATGTAGAATCCCAATCATAAGCCCACCTAAAACCACATAATTGCATGACACATTGAACCAGGGTGGCACCGACTGGAAGCCATCCAGCCTGCAACCTTCGATGTGGGGACCTGCTGATCCAACGTTGGTCTTCAACCTTCATCCAAGGCCCGCCTCCTCTGCTTCAATCGAGGGATCCCCTCTACATGCTGATTAAAAACCATTCTTGCTGATGAAATCAATAACCCCCATCGTTGTGGATTTACCGTTGTGGATTATAAGACTTTGTTTCCAAGGGATCACAGACTCAGTTTTCCATGGGTTAACAGACTATGTTTTCCAAAGGATTGAAAGCTTACCGCAATGGGATTACCTACGAACAGTATGGAATTTCCAAAAACATTATGGGAGTATAATTTTGAACTTTTTGACTTTTTTTTTTCCACTTGCTGGATTACATAGAGGTCAGAGACATTCGGTGGTATCCTTTCGTGTTGGAACTCATCTCCAAGGACAGGCGATGACTTCCAAAAAGGGGGACTGTAGTGATACACCTCGTCTTTGATATTTTAGGGTTCACACCTCTCTGAAACTCTCAGTGTTACACTTGCTTGGAGCTCAAGGAGACAAGTGGACACTATATTTTTTACAATTATTATGAATTAATGGACACTAATTAATCAGATTGAACTTTCTCTTTAATGTGTGTTAATTCAGAATTGATCAAACAGTATTTTTGTCATTTCAATGATGATTTCACTAAGCTGGTATATTTTAAATATGACAAAGTTAAGAGAACATCTCAGAATGATCATGCTTTAAACTGTCTGCTCTATGCAGAATAAGTGTCTAAAGTTGAATGAACAATCCGTCTATTTGTTTGAACTGTTTTTGGAACGAAAGAGAAGTTCTAGACATAACTTAATCTTCGGTCTCCCGTCCGTTCTAAAAACAATTCATCTGTGCTTAAACAGAGAGTGCTCTGTTTTCACACCTGCAGGTTTTGTTTTGTCTCCGTGCTGGGACTCAGTTCTCAGCACTCACTGAGCTTTTTGAGTTCTCGGAGAGAAGGGAAGACGCACGGACGTTTTTCTCCAAGCTGATGTACGTCCCGGTCATATGCCAACTCGACCCACGTCTTCAGCAAAGGTTCAAACAGCACGTCAGCTGTGAACCCCTTCGAGTGTCACAGCTCCAAGCGGTGACACTCTTTCTGAAGTTATCTTGAACAAAACCAGAACCAGGCATCACTCTGGGAGGCCGACGCAGACGGTCTCGAGACCGTGGCAAGATGAAAGTGGTCGCCTGTAAAACGCAGCAGCATGCACGTCTGGCTTGACTAATTTACCGGAGTCGAGACAGGATCATCTTCACGAAGGTAAAAGTGTTTCATCACGGGACGGACGTCCAGCCGAAACCGAGCAGAGGGTGCCATCACTGGTTAACATCTCAAGATAAGATTCAACCATTTCATTTCAATCTTTTATCTTTCCTCCTTAAACTCCTCCTTATGTTTATTTTCATCATGGTAAACTTTAAGTAATGTGCCAACAGAAAGGTCCAACTGTCTGTTTGTTTTAATTTGAATTCTTGTCAACGTAGTTATTAAATCAGAGCTAATATCGATACAAATGTTTAATGTAATTTTTGTGATAGTTTCAATAAAAGGTCTATTTTTTGGTAGACCAACATAAATTGAAGTCTAAGCGTGAAATTACATTTCTGGCTAATCACATCGTTAGATTTGTTGATTTAATCTGAAAAAGTTGAGACCCCGTTTAACTGATGGTAAGTTTGAGACAGTCTAAAACCTGCTCAAATCTATCATCTAATCTATAGGTAAGTCAGTAAACTGACCTCGTTTGTGTTTAATTACACAAACGGCCCATAGATTTCCTTTACACTAGCTCTATACGGATTTATTTGTACAAAAATGCTGTCAAACTATCATTTATGACTACGCCTACAAACGCAATACAAGAAATAAATAAATAAATAAAGTATTTTATTCTGAAATGTAATACATCACTTCCTGTTGCTCAAACCATGTCCTGTCGCTCATTTACGAGAGAAGATCAAGGCAGCAGTCTCTACTGTTGTTCTCCTTCTTCCACCGAATGAATTGTTTTGTTCTGACTTACTTATTTATCACTTGATTTATCGCGCGATCTCGCAATTCCCGCGCATGCGTCTCGGAGCGGCGCATCCAGGCGGACCTGAGCGGAGCGGAGGTAGTGGAAATTGGACTCGCTCAGCTGCGACCTGCGGAGCGGGGCGGAGACGGACCGCATGTAGTGTAAATTTGGCGTTACATCTCATTGCTAGATCATC
>JBBPBX010072326.1:0-18094 GCA_038048925.1 Garcialebias charrua
TTCCTTTTTGTTCTCAGCTTTCTGCACAACGAACTGACCCTCATTGAAAATAAGATTCACCTGACTTTGAATTTCACTGATGAAAGTTATTGTAAATTTTGTCCTCAGAAGCTTTGGAACATCCAGATGTTTGTGCTCAAAATAAATTATAAAAGTAATCATTTTTCTGGTTTGCAGGAAGGAGATGAAGACCAGTTTGGAAAAGTACGAGATGAACACTCAGATGAATACGGTGAAGGAGATATATTATTATTAATAATAATAATTAATATTTTGAAATTGTTTGTGTTTTTCACACGCACAGTTCAGTATTGTACCATGCTGGCGAGTGCTCAGAGTGAAGCAGAAAAGGAACGTATCATAGGGAAAATGGAGTCTGATCAGGAGCTGTCAAAGATCCTCTTACCAGCTTCAGGAGACCGAGAAGGAGGACATAATTTGGGTAAGACTTCCTGTTTGTGAAGTTATGCCATAAAACCATTTGTCTGTGTGGACCGTCACAGCTCGGTTTTGTTTTCTAGGAAGAGCGATCTCGCAGGGAGAGGATAAATGGAGCTTATTTATATAGCGCTTTCCAGCCCCCTGTGAGGAGCCCCAAAGTGCTTTACAATACCAGCCATCCACCCATTCATTCAGACATTCATACACCGGTAGTGGTAGCCTTCCTTGCAAGGCGCCATCCAGACCTACCGGGAGCAACTCGGGGTTAAGTGTCTTGCTCAGGGACACAACGACACATGGTGGGCGGATGCGGGATTCGAACCTCCAACCTTCCGATCAGGGGTCGACTGCCATTACCACTACACCACGGCCGCCCCAGGGTGAGGAAGTCTCGTGTTGATGACTTGGAAGCAATGGACATTGGCCATGGAGAGGTAAATACTGTCACATTTACATACATACCGGTACATACATACTTGCATACATACATGTACATGTACACGTACATATATACATGCATACATACATACGTACATACATGTACATAGCGGTACATGTACATACATGTACATACCGGTACATGTGCATACATGTACATACCGGTACATGTGCATACATGTACATACCGGTACATGTGCATACATGTACATACCGGTACATGTGCATACATGTACATACCGGTACATGTGCATACATGTACATACCGGTACATGTGCATACATGTACATACCGGTACATGTGCATGCATGTACATACCGGTACATGTGCATGCATGTACATACCGGTACATGTGCATGCATGTACATACCGGTACATGCATGTACATACCGGTACGTGTACATGCATGTACATACCGGTACGTGTACGTGCGTGTACATACCGGTACGTGTACGTGCGTGTACGTGCGTGTACATACCGGTACGTGTACGTGCGTGTACATACCGGTACGTGCGTGTACATACCGGTACGTGCGTGTACATACCGGTACGTGCGTGTACATACGTGTACATACCAGTACGTGTACATACATGTACGTGTACATACATGTACGTGTACATACCAGTACGTGTACATGTACGTGTACATACCAGTACGTGTACATACCAGTACGTGTACATACTAGTACATGTACATACCGGTACGTGTACATACATGTACGTGTATGTACATGTACATACATGTACATACATGTACGTGTACATACGTGTACATGCATGTACGTGTACATACGTGTACATGCACGTGTACATACTAGTACATGTACATACCGGTACGTGTACATACATGTACGTGTATGTACATGTACATACATGTACATACATGTACGTGTACATACGTGTACATGCATGTACGTGTACATACGTGTACATGCGTGTACGTGTACATACGTGTACATGCATGTACGTGTACATACGTGTACATGCATGTACGTGTACATACGTGTACATGCGTGTACGTGTACATACGTGTACATGCGTGTACGTGTACATACGTGTACATGCGTGTACGTGTACATACGTGTACATGCGTGTACGTGTACATACGTGTACATGCGTGTACGTGTACATACGTGTACGTGTACATACGTGTACATACATGTACATACGTGTACATACGTGTACATGCGTGTACGTGTACATACGTGTACGTGTACATACGTGTACATACGTGTACGTGTACATACGTGCACATACGTGTACATGCATTTACGTGTACATGCATGTACATGCATTTACGTGTACATGCATGTACGTGTACATACGTGTACATGCATGTACGTGTACATACGTGTACATGCATGTACGTGTACATACGTGTACATGCATGTACGTGTACATACGTGTACACTCTCTTTGTGGACTCTAACTTGTTCAATGAAGAGGTACTGCAAGTTTTTGCTTTTTGGACTATTAGCAGGAAAAAAATATTTGACGTTTCTGCTCTGTGGACTGTTCATTGAAGAAGCACTGCAAGTTTTTGTTTTGTGGACTTTTAGCAGGAAAAAATTATTTGAAGTTTCTGCTCTGTGGACTGTTCATTGAAGAAGCACTGCAAGTTTTTGTTTTGTGGACTGTTAGCAGGAAAAAAATATTTGAAGTTTCTGCTCTGTGGACTGTTCATTGAAGAAGCACTGCAAGTTTTTGTTTTGTGGACTGTTAGCAGGAAAAAAATATTTGAAGTTTCTGCTCTGTGGACTGTTCATTGAAAAACCGCAAGTTTTTGGACTGTTCTGTTGGAGAAAAGGTACCGGTACTACAAGTTGTTGCTTTGTGGACGGTTGACGTATTGCACATTTTTGCCTAAACTTCCACATTTCCACATTTTTTGTTTAAAGTACCCTTGCAGCAGAACTAAACGTAGGTGCGACCTATACACCAGTGCGACCTATCTAGGGATTTTTCCAATCTATTGGTGATAATTGGATGGTGCGACCTATACACCGGTGCGACCTATACAGCAGAAAATACGGTACTGTATTAAGACAACTGCTAAAAATGTAAACATTTACATTTAATTTATTTTAAGCTTTTTGCCTGGCATTTGGTACATTTTGTTAATTGAAAACTGTCTTGACTAAAAGAGGCTAATCTTCAGTTTTTGATTGTGGATTAAGTCAGAGTTGCTGAATTGTTTAAAAATGGTGACAATAAATTTTTCGAAAGTGATATGTACCTCTCATTCCATGATGTTACATTTTGCATGTTTTGTAATGACAGTAGTAGTACTGGTAGTCAGTTAGCGGGTTTAAAAAGTAACTTACCATTTAATTTGATTATTATTAGCGATGAACAAAATACACAAAATATCCTTTATTTTACATACAAAATTTTACTGTGGTTTTACCAGTTTAAATTAGTTTTTTGTTTGATATTTCCCAGTTAATTTAGCCAGTTGTTGATGTACTAAAAACATTTATTAGAGGTAAGAAATGCAGGAAAGGGTCTTCTTATGTAGAACAAAACTGTAAAATTAACGTTTAAAAATGATTTGGTAGTAAGTTGTAGGTATTTAGTAATTCTAAGTGGGGTTAAATTTACATCAGTCCACACAAATTAAAAAAAATAAGTTAACACTAAGCATGGCTAATGAGTTATCTGAACTTATTTTTTTTGTATTAGTTGTACTACTTGATTTAGTACTGCAAACTTAAAAAAGATTAGCTTTTCTTACTCACTAATCTTAAGACTACTTTGCTTAATTTTTTTGAGGCAACGACTTTGCGTACTTTTTTTAAGTAAGGTGAACTAATTAGATCTTACAGTGTATGTGCATCATCACTTTTAATCTGTCACACTTTCAGCCGTCAATCTAATCCCCACGAAAACCCGGTATATTTAACACAAAGACATCTAAACACCACTTCCAATTATAATTGTCTTAGGACAAAAAAATAAATAAAAAATAGGTGTGGTCATAGCAATAGCATAGCAATTGTCATAGCATTGAGTGGTTGGGTCCCAGAGCTTGAGACCCACTGGTTTAAAAGGAGCTGAACACCCGAAAACACCCGGGTTGAGACATTTCAGAAACTTTCTTACAAATGTTAGTTGCCAACTGGTCTCCAGTCAGAGGCTTAAATGGTTCCAGACACACAGACAGTGTGATTGTGTCAGAGACGCTTTGAAAATAAGACCGCTCCTCTGGGCTGTGTTCACTTTGACCTTGAGTTACATCAGCATTCAGGCAGTTGTTCCGGTCTGCCTCAGGCGAGGACATGTGTCCATCAGATGTCTTGGAATGAAGATTTGTTCATGGCAAATTCCTTTTGTTTTAAATGTAATGTTACAAAGCTGAAATATATTTTTATAGCAACTTAAAACACTTTAGAGTTTGTTTATATGCTTGAAATGTGTTTGATTGTTTTTACATTATAGCGGTTGCTGCTTTGAGCCTTTGCTCTGTTTATCAGAACCAAGATGCAGACTCAGGAGATAACAGGACAAAGACCGGACTACCAAAGAGAAGGCCAACCTGTCCTTATCTCAGCTCTTTGACTTACAGGAAAACACAGGTGCCTGCAGAGAGGTTTCCTGCTGTCTGAATGTGGAGTTCTGAGTCTTGTCTCTGAGAATTCAACTTTATTTTTTTTATCTCTGAATGTTTTGAATAAATTTCTTTCAGTTCATTTGGTCTGTGACCAACACATCATTGTTAGTCCTCTATTTACCCTCCACGGGATGCCACTTGTCTCCACATTACTGTGGGAAGGCTGAATGAAAAGGGATGAAGGTAATTAACTCTGAGGAGGTCTGCACACATGGACAATGCCTCTTTACTTCTTCCCCCTTTTTATTTTTTTGTCCTTGTGTCTCCCACTTGAGTCATTATTGTAGCCTTCTCTGTGAAAATCCTCTAACCCCGTCCTTTGAATTTATGGATAGATACCCTGCTGATTGAGGTGTTCTGCTGGCAGAAGCTAATTTACTGCTTTAACATCACCCTAAGTGATTTCTAATCAGGTAAGGGCATTTTGAAAAGTGCTGTAATTAACGAAACCCAAGGGAGCAACAAATACGTGACTGACCTTGGCTATCCCTCTCAGCTGCTTTTGAGCTTAACTTTTCCAGGCAATAAACCACAAAAGAGGGAATGAGTTTTTTATTCTTGAGTTACATGTAAATACTAATATTATTCAGATTTTAATATTGACACACTTAAATGAAGATTAGATTAGTTAATGCAGAAAATGAGGCTCTGTTTACATGAGAACGATCTTGTGAAACATTTGGGATTTTGCCATGATGACTGCGTTACATGTCACACAGTAATACTGTGATAGTAATCACTAGCCGTGTTTCCATCAAGGTTTCTAGATGCGCATTTTGAAGCATTGCATCAGAAAAGCTGAATGGAAACGGCAAAATTCGAGTTAACTTCCTCTAATTCCTCTAATTCGCTCAAAAGTTGATACGCTCGCTTGAGGTGGTTTTTGGGGGTTTCGAAACAGAGCTGATGCGCAAAACGACAGATGGAAACAGATTTGCCGACTCAGTTCTGCCGTAGCGAACATTCACGTCATGTGACTGATCAGCTGTTTCCGCTCCGGACAACATGTAACATCGCTAAAACTAGTTGGCATGACAGAATAAATACAACTTGCCCGATAGCAACACATTCCTGAAATATTCTCTCCATTTTGACGAGATGTGTGGTCGGGTTCTGTTTTCAACCGCTACTTCCTGTTTACTGTAGACATGCGTAACGCTGACGTCTGACGTAATGACGCTGACGTCTGACGTAATGACGCTGTGCGTGGCCTGGTAAGATGCGCTTCAAGCCAGTTGATGGAAACACTTCTGATCCGCATTAATTTGTATTTACATTTTTGTGAGATTTCAAAAATTAGCTCAAAATTCGAAATGAAAATAGATGGAAACACGGTTACTGTTTAGATGAGGCCACAAAAAAAGTTGAGTACCATGCCAGGTAGCATTTGCACTTTGCTATTTCAATGACACTTGCACACAGTATGTATTGGATGTGTGCAATGCAGCGCTGCTGACCTAGGAGATGGTGTAGCACATACCTGTATGTGAGGAGCTCTTATAAATTCAAACAGTGAGCAGCACAAACAGAACTCTGCTGTCCACTATTATTACTGTTGTTCCTCTACTCATGCAAGTGAAGAAAACAGCTACTGCAGCTTGTCCATGAGCAATTTTACACAATGCCAATTGTTTCCAAAAACGTCCACTCTGAGACCTGGAATCAAAAGTTTTTATTGTCAAAGAATAGGACTGTTTGCATGAATGGCCAAAATGTAACAGAAATGTTACGGTTTCACTTAAAAGTGGTGTCTTCTACACAAGTTTGAGTTTTCTTGTTGTTTTTATTTTTTATGTGCATTTGATTCAAGAGGTCATCCACGTGAGAACAGTGTTTTGTATATTTTATTTTATTTTATTCAAACAGCATTTTAGGAGCACTTCCACACAGAGCATTTTTGAAAATTGGTTTAAGAGTGGGAAATAAAAAGTTTCGTCATCCATGTATCGGTACATCCAAGCAGAGTCAAACTAGGGCAAAACGAGTTGTGGTGAGACTGAACAATTGGAAAACGATCCAGATGATGCTGTTATTGTTGCTCCCGGTAGGACTGGAAAGCACCTTGCATGGTAGTCTGCCACTACCGGTGTATGAATGTGTGTAGCATTCAATGTGTGTAGCGCTTTGAGATTTTCACTAATGAAAAGCGCGTTATAAATTGAATTCATTATTATTATTATTATTATTATTATTATTATTATTATTATTATGCTCTCCATGACCGAGCATGACTAGGTTTCAGCAAATTTAGAACATCACCTTCAGTGGGAGGGAAATCACAGTGGTGATACACACTGACTTAACAAGTAATAATAATAATAATTAATTCAATTTATACCGCACTTTTCATTAATAAAAATCTCAAAGTGCTATTTGAGTAGGTTTTCATGCTATTTTCTGCAATCTCCCGATGATCTCTTGCACACTCTCCATGCTCCACATGCCTCCCCAGTCACGACTCAGACTGTCAGACTGCATCTTTGTGCTAGAAAATGAACGTAACACTGAGGTCACAGGTGTGTCAGGCTGTTTTCACAATCTTGATATAATCAGTTGTTGCATCAGCATGACTCCAGAAAGACCAGTCCTGCTTCATATCTTCACTGACCACATCGAGCTGGTGTGGGCTGCCCCATGTCATGGATAAGATAAAAACCTACTCCCCCCACCACACTGCACCATAAATAACTGGTGTAGATTCTCAGTCGTCCAGGACATGATAAAATAACTTCTCGACGGCAATAACTGCGCCACAACCTGAAAGAACCTGCTAACCTTAGCAGGCTGTTGAGCGAAAGAAAGGACGACGGAGAAGACAACTTCGAAGAAAAGCAGCAAATCAACTCGACGCTTCTCAGGACATGGCTCCAGAGAAGGGAAGACGAAAGACAAGGAGGAGAAAGACCATATTGTGGTGGACCACTAGGGGGCTCTACTCACACCCAGTGGACCGAATGTATTACAGGATGCTTTTATTGTGAAAGGTCCAGAGGACCGGATGTTATGTGGGTATATAAAGCAGTGTTGGGCGGGTTCCCGCCAGTTTAGTAAGAGTTGATTAAAAGGTGAAGTTCTGCAGCCTGTCTCCTGTGTCGTCTCTTCACCCCCTCTTACACTGGTGACCCTCGTGAACTGAATATGTCGACACCTGACGCTTCAGCCAGCTCTTTTCAGCTGTCCACGGCTGTGGAATCTACACAGGCGGCCCCGCTCGCTTTTTCGGTGGCCGTTAAAATCCCGGACTTCTGGCTGCACGCGCCTGAGTCGTGGTTCGCGCACATCGAATCACAGTTTGCTCTTCGCGGGATTTCTGTTGACGACACCAAATACCACCATGTGGTTGCTTCGCTGGATCCGCTGACAACCCAGCGGGTGATGAGCCTACTACGAAACCCTCCTGCACAAGAAAAGTACGACGCCCTCAAGAAGCTTCTTCTGCGGCGCTACACACTCTCAGAGGCGGAGCGCGCTGAGAAACTATTTTCCTTCTCCGGTTTGGGAGACGGCACAGCCCTCGAGCTCGTGGAGAGCATGTTGTCCTTGCGGGGATCTGACGACTGCGAGTTCCTCTTCCGCCACCTCGTCCTCCGCCAGCTTCCAGCTCCTGTGCGAACCGCCCTGGCCAATTCCCCGTTTCTGCAGGAGAAGGACTACCGCTCGCTGGCCGAAGAAGCCGACCGCATCATTCTAACCGCGAGGACCTTCGCGGTACAGGCGGTGGTCCCTGGATCTCCAGCAGCGCCCGAGTTTCGAGCGACGCACACAGCGCCGGAGGAGCCAGCGGTGGTGGCAGGAGTCACTAGCCGCAGGCGGGCAGGTCCCGCGCTTTGTTTCTTCCACGCGCGTTTTGGCGCCAAAGCACGACGGTGCGTCCCGCCGTGCAGCTTCAAGCCGCAGGGAAACGAGACCGCCAACAGCCGCTAGCAGTCGCAGCCGTTGGCGAGAAGGAAAGGCTGCTTTTCATCGAGGACTCGAAGTCAGGGAGGCGGTTCCTGGTGGACTCGGGGTCGCAGAGGAGCCTCGTCCCCCCGACTGGCTCCGACAGGTTGGCTGAAGGCTGCGGGCCACAGCTGACCGCGGCGAATGGCTCTCCCGTCAAGACGTTTGGCGAAAGGTTGGTGACTGTGCGTTTCCATGAACGAGACTTCCGGTGGAACTTTGTGGTAGCTGCTAGCTCGGTCCCTATTTTAGGGGCTGATTTTCTTTGTGCTCACGGGCTCCTTGTTGACATTGCTAACAGACGTTTGATCGACGCTGTGTCTTTTTCGTCACTGCCTTGTAAGACGCGAGGAGCTGGGCCTTTAATGCATGCTAACTTTTTAGCTTCGGGTAATGTGTTTCAGCGTTTATTGTCTGAGTTTCCCTCGCTGACTGTTCCTGATTTTGCAACCACAAACACAAAACATGGGGTCGAACATTATATTCCCACAAAGGGGCCCCCGGTGTTCGCACGTGCACGCCGCCTCGATGCTACTAAGCTAGCAATAGCACAGGAAGAGTTTGCTAACATGGAGCGTTTAGGCATCGTGCAACGCTCAAACAGTCCGTGGGCCTCCCCCCTCCACATGGTGCCCAAGGCAGATGGCAAATGGCGGCCATGTGGAGATTTCCGCCGCCTCAATAACATCACAGAGAACGATCGTTATCCCATCCCCCACATCCAGGATTTTTCAGTGCACCTGGCTGGGACCTCCATTTTTTCTAAAGTAGATTTAGTACGGGGATACCACCAGGTTCCTGTGCATGTGGAGGATGTCCCTAAGACCGCTGTTATCACGCCTTTCGGCCTGTTTGAGTTTTTGCGCATGCCTTTTGGTCTTAAAGGTGCAGCACAAACATTTCAGCGGTTGATGGATTCAGTCCTAAGGGGTCTGTCCTTCGTATTTGTGTACTTGGACGACATCCTGGTGGCTAGCAGCTCGGCTGAGCAGCACATGTCCCACCTCCGTGAGGTTTTTCAGCGCCTGGCTGCACATGGCCTGATTGTAAATACAGCGAAATGCCAGTTTGGGCTGCCAGTCATTGACTTTTTGGGCCACCGCATTTCCGCAAGTGGTGCCGTCCCGTTACCAAACAAAGTGCAGGCGGTGTCAGATTTCCCACAGCCCCAGTCTATTAAAGCGCTACAAGAGTTTTTGGGAATGGTTAACTTCTATAACCGTTTCCTCCCCAGGGCAGCACACCTGCTGCGTCCGCTCTATGGAGCGCTGAAAAAGAAAAAGCCCAACGACAGCGTGGACTGGACACCAGAACGCCTACAGGCATTTGGTGATGCTAAAGCTGCACTGGCCACTGCTGCCCTTTTGGCCCATCCATCCCCAGCGGCGCAAATAGCTTTAACAACCGACGCATCTGATGTTGCGGTGGGGGCTGTGTTAGAACAGCAGGTTTCCGGGGTTTGGCAGCCGCTTGCATTTTTCAGCCGTACGCTACGGGACAATGAGCTGAAATACAGTGTTTTTGACAGAGAGTTGCTGGCGCTTTACCTGGCTACACGCCATTTCAGGTTTTTCCTGGAAGGCCGCCAGTTCACTGCATACGTTGACCACAAACCCCTGGTGTTTGCTATGTCAAAAATTTCTGACCCCTGGTCTGCTCGCCAGCAACGCCACCTCGCAGCGGTGTCTGAATTTACTACAGACATTCAGCATGTGGCTGGAAAATCCAATGTGGTGGCTGACTGTCTCTCCCGGGTGCTGATCGCTCCCGTGTACGTTGGCATCGATTTTTCTGCTATGGCTGCGGACCAACGTAGCGATGCAGAAATACTCGAGCTCCAGTCCGGCCCCACAGGCCTCGAGTTGGAGGAAAGGCAGGTGAATGACGGAGGTCCTCTCCTGCTCTGTGACGTATCTACAGGCAGGCCCCGCCCCCTGGTTCCAGCTTCATGGCGACGCCGCGTTTTTGACTCCTTACATTCCCTTTCTCACCCAGGTGTTAGAGCCTCTGTGAAACTGGTCAGCTCAAAGTTTGTTTGGCCCGGTCTGCGTAAAGCGGTTAAGGAGTGGGCAGCAGCGTGTGTCCCATGCCAGCGTGCTAAGGTTAACAGACACACCAAAGCACCGTTGGAACCTTTCCCCATCCCAAGTCGGCGGTTTGATCATGTGCACGTAGACCTAGTAGGCCCTCTGCCTCCATCACAGGGTTTTACTCATCTGCTGACTATGATAGACCGTACCACCAGGTGGCCAGAGGTGGTTCCTCTGACGTCCACAACATCTGCAGTGGTGGCCCGGGCCTTTTTGTCTACCTGGGTTGCACGTTTCGGCCCCCCTTCAGACATTACATCGGACAGGGGCCCGCAGTTTGTTTCGGAGCTTTGGTCTACCATGGCCAAGGGTCTGGGGACTAACGTTCACAGGACCACCGCTTACAACCCCCAAGCTAATGGTTTGTGTGAACGGTTTCACAGGTCATTGAAAGCTGCACTTCGTGCTGCATTGACCGGTGACAACTGGATTGACCGCCTTCCTTGGGTTTTGTTGGGGTTGCGTACCGCAACCAAAGAAGACCTGAGCTCTTCCCCGGCTGAAATGGTTTACGGTCAGCCTGTGCGCGTCCCCGGTGAGTTTTTACCTGAGGTACCCTCACCACAGTTCCCTCCACCGTTGCTCCATCTTTCACCTCAGGAGGCCCCTTTTCGTGTCCCCGGTCCGGTACACCATTATTTACCGCAGTCATTTGTCCCTAAGAGTCTGGAGTCCTCTAAATTTGTTTTTGTCAAACACAATGCACACAGGACACCACTACAGCCTTTGTATGATGGACCGTTTCGAGTTCTTCAACCGGGTCCGAAACATTTCATTTTGGATTTAGGGGGTCGTACTGAGACTGTCTGTATTGATAGGCTTAAACCAGCTCATGTTATGTCAGATGATCAGGTTGTTACGGCCCAAGCTCCTCGCAGAGGCAGACCTCCATCCACATTATTAACGGACGGCGGTCCTTCTTCCGGAAACTCTCAACGTCCATTGGAGCCCGAATCTTCTGCAGACCCTCCTCGTAGCCCTCCACTTCATCAGACTGGTTCTGCAGGGCCCAGGTTCAGCCGTTCTGGTCGTTTGATCAAACCTAAAATGCGGGACTAGTGATGGACCTTACTGGGTGTTCTGGGGGGGCGTGTGTGGTGGACCACTAGGGGGCTCTACTCACACCCAGTGGACCGAATGTATTACAGGATGCTTTTATTGTGAAAGGTCCAGAGGACCGGATGTTATGTGGGTATATAAAGCAGTGTTGGGCGGGTTCCCGCCAGTTTAGTAAGAGTTGATTAAAAGGTGAAGTTCTGCAGCCTGTCTCCTGTGTCGTCTCTTCACCCCCTCTTACAATATAACTTCTCTCTCCCTCTCACAGTCTCCAATTGAGAAAGCTTATCGGATGATGAGCGAAACGTCTTGTTTGTTACAAATAAAGTCCAGTTGTTCTGTATTGAACGCCTTTTTAGATTTCACCATAAATAACAATTCATCCCAACCTCGCTTCACACGTTTTGTGCATGCTCAAAACCATTGTGGTCCTCACATGCTTTGTCCTTGTAACGGTAAACACTTCGCCCGTGAAGACATTGTCAAGACTTTGCAAAGATTATTAATATTTTGGTTAATTTTAAAATGTTGTATAGAGTCATCATCCAGAGTTAATAATAATAATAATGTCTTTGTTTGTCATCTGTGTATGTTTCCCATACACAGACGAAATTCGTCTCTGCATTTAACCCAACCACCATCAGGTGGTGCAGTGAGCAGCCAGAAAGCGCCCGGGGAGCTGGAGAATTAGTTGTGCACTCACTAGCTGTGTTTCCATCCATTTTCATTTCGAATTTTGAGCTACCTCGCAAATATGTAAATACAAATTAATGCAGATCAGAAGTGTTTCCATCTACTGGCTTGAAGCGCTTCTTCCAAGCCGCGCACAGCGTCATTACGTCAGACGTCAGCGTCATTACGTCAGACGTCAGCACTGCGCATGTCTACAGTAAACAGGAAGTAGCGGTTGAAAACAGAACCCGGCCACACATCTCGTCAAAATGGAGAGAATATTTCAGGTACGTGTTGCTATCGGGCGAGTTGTATTTATTCTGTCATGCCAACTAGTTTTAGCGATGTTACATGTTGTCCGGAGCGGAAACAGCTGAACGTCACGTGACGTGAATGTTCGCTACGTCAGAAATGAGTCGGAAAATGTGTTTCCATCTGTCGTTTAGCGCATCTGCTCGGTTGCGAAGATCCCAAAAACCACCTCAAGCGAGCGTATAAACTTTTTAGCGCATTTCAGGAAGTAACCTCGCATTTTGCCGTTTCCATTAAGCTTTTCTGCTGCGATATTTCAAAATGCGCACCTAGAAACCTTGATGGAAACACGGCTATAGACACCCCAAGGTGTGTAGTGGCCGGGGCGCGAACCCGCGTCCTTCGGGTCCCAAGTCGAAAGCCCTGCCACTACTCCATCTTGGCTCCTATTTAAAGGGGTCTAATTAACTTTCAGTAACCATGGATGTCTATTCATCATTGAGAGATAAGCCTCAGATGAGTCTTGGACCATTGTCTTGTACTATTAAAATCTTGTACTTTCTTAAAAAGAACCAGAAGTATATCACTAGCTAAAATACCAACAACTAGCACACTGTCAACAGGTTTTTTAAACGATGTCCTGAGGAGTGGAGACATCTTGCTGTTATATTGTTTGTTTGATTTTTGCCACATCTGAATTGTTCAGTCTGTCAGTTCTTGTTTATTTTTTTTTAGATTTTTTGTTAAATGTGCCACTTCCAAAACCTATAATGCATTATTCTTGATGAGCCACTGGTTGTAGTTTGGTTTCATAAAGCATTCATCAAAAAACGACCCACATATTTTAGTAGTACAAACTTCCTGTTGGCTCCCAGCACTTATTGTAAATCTAATTTTGTCTTTTTCAGGCTGCAGACAATTCACAACAGCTTAAATAGAGCAGGAAGAAGGAAACAGGGTGTCACTAAACTATGTGAATCCTATCTGAGGCAGAGCTGGAACACCTTATCTCCTGACAGAAGCATCGAGGATCCCCCTTAATCCTCCTTTACTGGATTCTGGACACGTTGTGCTGCTTCAAAGTCAGAGCCGTGAGAGAGAATAAAACAGTTAGATGAGACAGAGGGAGAAAACAAAACAGTGCTGAATGGTTTTAGAGAGGGTGTGATGAGGATAAACCTCAGATAAAAGAACCGCTGTGCTTCAATGAACAGCTGTTTCTCCTCATGTTGCATCTGTCCTGAAAATCTCCACTAATGTCTTCTGCTTCACATTTCCAACACCACTCCACCCGGTGGAAATGCTGCAGCTTCATCATGATTTTGTTCCATGTTGATAAGACATGTTTGGCAGGCATCATTAGTGCTCACTTATTAGCTGCTTGGAGATGATTTGAAGGCCACTCATCTTACCTCATCTTTCTCAGGCTTATCTGACTGCTGAAAGCCACAGAGAGATGAAACACTTTGCAGCTTCATACGATGTAATAACAGTTTGGGTGAGTCACATCACTTCTCATAATATTGTTTGCGTTCTCTTTGAGCTGGGGTTGGTGGGTCTTTTAATCAGCATGGCTCAAAGGCATTTGCCATGCAATTTCTGTTGTTATATGGATTTTCACTGGGGTGTGGTCTGAGGTTGGGTAAACGGGGGGAGATGGAGGACGGTTCAGTAGTTAATGTGGGTGGAGGAGGTAAACTCACTTGACTTTAAAGCAGCAGAGCTTAGATGAAGTCTGGACAGGGTAAACATTATTCTCTCTTGACGTGAATGGGAAGCCAAAACAATCAATTAACTTTTGCCTTCTAATTATGGAAAGGAATTCACAGGTGGGGGGTGCAAGTGCATTATTGTGTACTCGTCCATGTCAGCTGCACTTTTCCAACAACATGAGAAACTGTGTTGGCCTGTCCGTCTATCTGTCAGGAATAATACTTTAAAAGTTCTTTAGAAGAATCACTTATGGTGGTATTATGAAAATATATACACCTTAATCCTTTGAATGTCACTTGTAATTGTAAAGCTGCAGGTTCAAGCGCAGGTTGCGTCTTGGAGGGAGTGAAACAATTGCCAAATCTTTTAAGCAAGTTTGCACGCAGTGGCAACCTGTGCATAAGGGAGCAGAAAAAAGAAAAACTACAACATCATGTCACGCTTGGAACATGACATCCTTGAAATGTTCTAATTCCAGGACAACAAGGAAATAAATGTACTCATGTCACTCTGCAGTAGCTTTCCCTGCTTTTTGAAAATAATATTTCCTACCAAAAAGATGCTCTGTTGCGTGGTTTATTCTTCTCTGGGCCACTTCAGGTCCAATACTCTGTGAAATGCAGAGGACTGACAGAACACCTACATGTCCCAGACCCCCAGAAATAAATCTGTGAATGTTTCCCTTGAGTGTTGCAGTTCATAAGGAAGGAAACACACACTGCTACACTCTTCTTATAAAATGATTATTTTTCTCTTTTCAAGTGCACACTTCAGCTCTCACTCCTGCTGATGTGTCTTTTCCTTCACTAACTTTCTTGTGTGTGCGCGGCTGCAACAGCGGGTGAAGTGAGGTTTTAGCAGCACAGTCACACTTACCGTACATGTGTAAGGATGGAGGATAAAAAATGACTGGTTATGACTGTGTGGCAAAGTCGGAGCGTAAGATCCATTGCAGTGCCTTCTGAATGGGTCCTTTTTTTACGTCACTCCAGAGTTCGGCAATCTTCGGAGGGGTTTCCGGGTGCTTCCGGGACTCGTTTTTTTTTTTTTTTACACTCGCCTGGCCCAAATGCAAAAATGAAAATAGACATCATATTCTACTACAGTAATTGTCCAATATGGTGAATTGTTACTGTCACGGTGGGTGTTGTCCTTTAAGGTTTCACTTAAGAATTCTTCTAGGAAATTTAGATGATAGTTAATGTTGTGTCACACCAAATTTACCCATGTTTCATTAACAAGAACCAGGAGGATGTTGTTCATTGACCTGGCTAACTATTATTTACAATATTCTCTATTAACAATAGATTTATGCATTCAGCCACAGTGGAAACGTGCTCAGTAGCAGTTGGTTAGACTGTACTAAATACATTAATTTATTGAGGGACCTTGCTAAGGTGAGGAGTTCTGTCATCCAAACATAACTCGAAGTAGAGCTGCTGCTAATTTCTTTCACATGGAGTCATTTGAGGTGGTTCGAGCATCTAATTTGGATGGGTGCCTCCTTTTAAAGATTTTCCTGTTAGTCTCACTGGAGACCGTGGTGCAGTGCCAGAACTCATTGGAGGGACTGCATATCCTCTCTGCTCTGTGTTTCCCTCCTGACTTGTTGCCTCTGTGACCTGACCATGAATAAATGAGACAAACTGTCAGAAGAGAAAATAAAGTTTATTGCTGCAGATATCACCACTTTTGTTGCACAGGTCAGCCATGTTAGATTTTGAGGCAAGGTTGGTCAGGAATCTTCTACTTTCCGAGCCCAAAACCTGACTCCGAGGATGTTCCAGTTGATTTGTTTTGACTTGATCTCAGATAGTTCTTCCAAACGTACTTCTGAGTTCTAATGGAACCCACCACTGCTTGTAACTTACAAGCAGTGGTACTTACAAGTTGTAAGTAAGCTGTCAGTAAAGGTAGGGAAAAAATGTGTTGTGTTCGTTCATCATATAAATTCTGTTAACAACAATATATAGTAATACTGTAACTACTGTACATGCCATTTGTCCGACATTAAAAAAAAAGTTGGCTTTGTTGTTAAAATTTGTTGTTAAATTTGTTGTTAAATTTGTTGTTAAACAAATTTAAGACACTTATTCAACAACTGTGCACCAAGTGTCTATGTTGGGAAAAAACTAGAATAACCCCAAGAGATAAAAATCTGCAATACAGCAGTGAAACCAGCCAAAGATGTAAACTGTTTAACTCCCCACTGATGGGGATCTGTCCCCACTCTACCTATGGGTCAGATCTGGTTGGTAGGCTGTAGACTGAGGAAGTCCTCTTTATCTACCTGGATGATTGAGCTTACAAAACTTTTTCTGAATCAATTTGACTTGCTTGTTTTCCGGCTGTTTCTGTGAGTAGTAAGTCGGCCATCTGGCCTAAAACATTTGATTGTTGTACATGATGACTGATTGTTTTGGATGGGTGTGTTTTGCACATGTTAAAAGCCTTCTTCTGAGATTCCAATAAGAGGTTGGCTTGAAACACAGCAGTGAAGGTTACTTATGTGACAGATCTGGTTGGCAGGCCGTAGACTGACGAAGTCCTCTGGATGGAGGACGGAACGTTTCTCACTTAAAAAACTTGTCCAGATGACATGATTTGAACTTTTTTGTTGTTATCTACCTGGATGATTGAGTTTACAACACTTTTACCCCACTGATGTTCACCGACTATAAATACTAACATTTCCCCCTTTTTTTAACTATTAATTTTTAAAATATTTGTTTTTTTAACTATCTATTTTTTTAACTATTTATTATTGTTTTTCCAAATAATTTTTTAATAGCTATCCTTGTAGGAGTTTATATGATTTAAGATGCAGTGTACCAAATCGTATTTGCACTATGATTGTCGGGCACTTTTGGAGCTCCATAACTTTGTTCAAATGCCTGCAGCGTTTAAATTTTTTTTTTTTTTTTTACAGCGGTCACCACTCTCCTCCACCGGTTCTGTCCGAGATTCCTGCATTTCTTCTATGTGACCCTGGCCTTTCTCCCTGGAGGAAACATTGCAGATGTTGTGGGAAGCTAAAGAAAATTAAAAAAAGGAAATTTAGATCAGAGCTACCCTGATGCATGCTCAATAATCCAGGTAGAAAAATCTTAAAAAGCTAAGTCTGGTCTTAGTATTAGTATTAGTCTGAATACAGCAGCTCAGACTGAGGAAGTCTTTCGGACGAAAGACGAAACGTTTCTACAATTTTTTTGCTTTGTTTTGTTTTTTGAATGTACAGAGGACCAGACTTAGCTTTTTAAGATTAGATCAGAGCTGTTAATAATGTTACTCAAGCCGTCAGACAGAAGTGTCAGAGAGCAGAACGCAGATGGAGGAAAGACAGGATGCAGTTTTTTTCCTTGCTCTGGTCACAAGCTTCTGCTTTTCCTCTCCCGTCTTTTCCTCTCCCGTCTTTTCCTCTCCCTGCGTGGCTTTTTGTCTTGTCTGCAATTCCTTGGCACTCATCTCTCGAACGCAAAGTGAGATTATGCGTGCTTCCTGGTTTCTTTCCTTGACACCAAACCTACCCATCACTTCCTCATCCTCTGTTTCCTTCACCAACATGTCCATTCAGGTCTGTTCCGATCACCACTTTTTCTTCCCTGGGAATACTCTCTATCACTTCATCCAGATACTGTATTTCCAAAATGTATATTTCTCCTCCCCATCACATCCAACCTGTGGAGCATAACCACTGACTATGTTTAGCATCAGACCTTCTACTTCTACCTTCAGACACATCACCCTATCTGACACTCTCTTCACCTCTACTACATTCTTTGCCAACTCCTCCTTCAGGACCACCCCTACTCCATTTCTCTTTCTATCCACACCATGGTAAAACAGTTTGAACCCTGCTCCAATGCTGCGAGCCTTGCTGCCCT
>JBBPBX010072327.1:7580-18094 GCA_038048925.1 Garcialebias charrua
ACCGTGATGTACGCTATTACCTTTGTAGTGGACCTACCCAGGGTCAAATTAAGGTTTTTGAACTAGGTGTCGTTTCTTCGCCCGAGCCCGACCCTACCCGAGCCCGACCCGACTTCGGGTCGGGCTCGGGCCATATTTTTGCGTTTGATTGGCGGGCCGCGGGTCGGGCTCGGGCTTTGATGTGGGTTTTTTTAATCATACAGCACAAACAAAACTAAATAAAAATGCACACAATATAAAATTGTTTTAATCTGCTTGTAAAGAATATAAGGCAGTAAGTTTATTGATGAGGAAATAATTAATAGAGTGAATTTAGATGGTGAAAACCGCAGCGCACTGAGCGCAGCCACTAATTGCGCAAACTCAGCCAGAGAGCAGGCGCGCGGCGCGCGCCTGGACAGCGTCTCCCCCGACATGCTGGACTTTTTAGTGACATTTCTCGAACCATTTTACCGTGCACAGAGAGAACTGGAGGGTGACAAATATCCCACCAACCTGGTTTGTCTCTGGAATGAGAAACTGAAGCAACACTGCCAGTCCTCACACACAGACTCTCCGCAGCAGGTGTTTCTGCGCGACATGCAGAAGTGCTGGAGCGCAAAATTATTATCCACGACTTGCACAGAGTTGCATTATTTCTGTGGCCTAACTTTAACAAGCTCAAAATTATGTCACCAGCTGACGTGCGTCAGGTGCACGCTCACGTCCGCACACTGCTCTCATCTGCGGCGGAACAAGTTGCCGCATTCCTGACATTCCTGAAGCTTCAAAAGTCACTGCGAGCAGCGCGCTCACACCTCCTCCATCAAAACACAGAAGAACAACATCAAGTTCTTTTGCTGAGTGGGAGAACGCAGTAAAAGCTTAATAAATAAACGTAGTGTTTTTTTTTTTTTTTTTTGTTGTTTTTTTTTTAATCGGGTAGGGTCGGGTCGGGCGGTGATTTCTAGGAAATCAGCGGGCTCCCTCGGGCTTGGGTAATTAAACTTAGGGCTCGGGTAGGGTAGGGCCGTGGATTTCCGGCCCGATGACAGCTCTACTGTCCAGTGATGACCTTTACTGACCTCTCAGTAAAGCAAGACATTTACTACAAAATTATTCATTTAGCTATAATCTGATAACATAGTCACCAATAAGAGACTATTTCTATCTTTGATTTTAGGCTGATGTGATCAAAAGAATAACTTTTGTCATTTTCATGATGTGTGCTTTTAAGCTGTGTTATTCTGTGAGAGTTAAACTGTGTTTCACTGCTGTGTCAAAGGTGCAATTAAGTCATCCAGAGACTTCTTTTAATTTTGTTAATTCAAATGTTATCAAATGAATAATTTTATTTGTAAGAGCATCAGTACATTTTAATGTCAGATAAATCAAATACTCTGCTTAATTCAAAATGTTGTACATGGAGGATTTCTCCTCTCCTCTCGAACTTGCATGTGAAGATAAAAGGAACACTTTATCTCATTCATTTTAGCTTGAGCTCAGGACAATCTAGACACCCAGAGACTTTTGTTTTTGTCCTATTTAATAATCAAGCTATTATCATTAATAGGTCCCATATGTTATGCTCTGATGACGTTTGTTTATTCATACAACAATGTTGGTAATGAGTTAAGAAAGTTCTAAATCTGCTGTATCATGAAACTGGCGTCTTAAACTAACTTTCTTATCCTTTCTGACATTTTTAATCTAACTTATGCCTCCTCTCAGTGGCTCCTGGCCTAACAGACCGAATGAGAAAGAGCTACGTCTTTCTAGGTCAAGTTAGCCTTAAAAGAGCTCTGACTTCCTGTTTTCCTTAGAGTTTGCTGAGGTCCTCAACCCCTGATGAGGTTCCCCAAAGAACTGATGATCGTCTGGTCAACACGCTAATGACCATGTCATTCAGTTAAAGACTTATAACATGCCAAGTTATAAGCCATCTTCAACAGCTGAAAAGCTCTCTTTTATTGACATTCCTTTAAGGAACGTCTTATCTTGAACAACAGCACCAGGAGCTGCCGTTACTTTCGGTTCGAGTCAAGGCGCACGTCTGGAGACGCTGAGAATGGTAAACGAACTGACCAAACTGGACCGAGGGAGACTGACCATCTTCACGAGGTAACAAGTCGTCAAATGCTTTGCCAAGGGTACCAACGTGTAGCTTTAATCGGCCGGAGAACTGCCATGTTTCTGGTTAAAACACATCAAGATAACTCCCTGACTCTTAACTTTTCTTCCTCCATAAATTTCTCCTCCTAAATCTTTTTCCCTCTCAACCTAAGCTGGAAACTATTTTAAGTTTAAAGAGCCCTCAGACTAAATATGTTTACATCCAATATTGAAGTCTGTTGTGTTGAATTTAAGTGTGCTGACGTATTTGAATTGAAAGAAAGTGAAATCATGTCAATCAAGTGTAATGGTGTTAATTTAGTTGATTTATTTTAAATAAATGATAGTGTCTCTTTGACATATCAAACTAAGTTAACGTCTTTGTCACTTAATGGCTTTGTGTATTTATCCATCATAAAGATCACAGAAATATTGGGTAAACTGAAAAAGAACAGAATCCGTGAATTTACTATTCAATCTGAATAAGTAGATTAATTAAGGATAAAGAGGTCAGTATTAATATTGACCTCCTCATAATTCTTACATCTGGTGGCCTTCGTACGTGGTTCTGAAAGTTTATTGATTTCTGTGGTTTCTCATGAACTGTAACGTCATGTTTGCATAAGTGGATCCAAGTTTTAAACTCTGAGGATAATGATTTTGGCTGGAAGTGTTCAAAGCAGGCAGATTCTGCATGTTTTTATCATTTGAAGCTGTGAGATTATTATTGTTTCAACTCTGTTAGACGCTGTTGGAAGCATTCAGGTGAAGTTTTGTCAGCCGTGGTCTGTGGTGGTTCTGGTCCTGGTTCGGTCCAGTTCACGCAGACTCCTGTACAAAGCTTTGTTTGACCGCCGAGTCAGAAGCCTGAAAGCTAATTTAACATCTACAAGATTGCTGTTGTGGTATTTTACATTTTAGAGCAGGTCAAAGAAGCATATAACTGTTAGAACGGTGTCGGATAGTGGTTCTGAAACCCGAGTTCTGCTCCCTTAAAGTGGACGGAACCGACCTTGACGCGCTCCGAGAGAGTCCGTGTTTGTTCAACAGCTGCAGTGCTGTGTTACTGAGCGTAACTACGTTGGCCTGTCTAGGTGTGTTCGCCGCATGTTTCAGAATTTTGGAAAGTTAATTTGTAGCGTTTGAGTTGTTTTAAGAGTCCATAAAGTTGTGGTCTGCGGTGCGAGCTAACGTTAGAGCTACGTGTCCAAGTACACGTTTGTTTATGAGCTGTGATTGGATGAAACGAGAGCTGGGAGCTGTCAATCACTCGTAGCGAACGCTGATTCGCTGTAGTGGGAACGCACGCCGTTGCGACCAACCCACTTTGTCGTCATTTCCGGTACTTCATTGGTCGAAGGTTAGAAAACTACATTTACCATGGTTGCTTGGGAAAAGGACTACAAGCACTGTGATTGATTGGTTGACGTCACGTATCTGTGTAGCGAGCTCCGCCTCGCTCAGCACAGCAGAGCTGGTGACGCGCTGCGTCGACCCGCCTATTTGTGTCGTCATTTCCTGGTGCACTTTCAGTGACGAACAGTCACATTCACAAAAAACATCATAAAAAGTCAGCATTTTATGGTGAGTTACCAGCTTTTAATTTTGTTCTGTACACAAACAATAGCTCCTGTTTATTTTAAATAAAATATTTAGAATAACAGAGGTACGGACAAACATTTTTGCTTATTTTAAATACAAAGAATTTAAAATAACAAACAAAAGTACAGTTTTCACTCCAGATAACTAAAAAATTTTTCCTTTCTCTTCCTTTCTCTGACACATCATCTTCCACAGTTGTCCTGTGCACATTTAAACTTTCCTGTTTATTTCAAATAGTGAAAAGTTTAGAATAACGAATACAGAACATCTTTTATTTTGATTTTCACTGAAAATCCAGATAAAAGATGGCAGGCACAGAGGGTGAGACCCCTGACACCTCTGATACAGGGCAGCCTGTGCCACCTCAAGGCCACGACCCGACCAAAGCAGATTGGATCGAATGTGCCTTATTTTCACTCACAGGGCCCATCACAAACTACCATGAAGAGACACAGTTGATGGAGGAAGCAGATGTGGACAGTGCATTAAAAACTGTAACAGCTGGAACCACAACGGCTGAAAAGAAAGCAGACAGAGATAAACGTTTGGCTAAATTAAGCCTTCTGTTAAAGGCCAAGCTAGACTTTGAAACTGCTGTACGCCGGGCTGTCTCTACATCATGTTTAACAGCACAAAGGGAGGTTGCCACTTTACAGCAGGAGGTAAAGAGTTTAACACAGTCGAGTATTGGCAGCGCTGAACAAACGCGTAGTCTCTACGAAGAATGCAGAGTGTTAAAAAGGGATTTTGACCAATCACAAGATGATTTGGAAAAATGTGTGGTGGAGAAGGATACGTATTACCATCAATACAAGTCGCTTCAGGCGGATTGTGGGGAGGCACGAGACGCGCTGGAAAAATGCACGGACACCCTGGAATCATTATCACTACGGTACACAAGGCTGCAAGAAGATTATAGAAAATCACAAGAACAGCACATGATGTTACAACGTGAAAATGATGGGTTAAAAGTCCAACTGAATAGTTGTAAAATAGAGCGTGCATCAGCAATGAACAAACTCTTTGAAGAAGAGAGAAAATGTTTGGGTCTCATGAGTAAACACCTTGAGAACTCACCGCCTCCGCTGCCCCCTCCCATACCTGATGACCTACTCCCTCCTCCACCGCCCCCGCCCATGCCAGATGCACTACTCCCTCCAACATCACCGCGCCGTCCCTTAGGGCCTCTAAAACCGACAATCCCACCGGATGAGCCGGTGGGTGGATCTGATAATAACCCACAAATACCTCTATCAATGGCTGAACTACGGAATATGGCGAAAAGCATTCAAACCTTCGCCCCTGGCCCAATGGGCTCACACGAAACCAAGATCTATCTCGAAGACCTTGATTTCCAGCTTCAACGCTTCCCAGAAGCTACAGATGATGATAGAATCTGTCTGTTAAGGTTAACATCGGACAGGACGGTGCATGCTTTTATGAAGCGTCAACGAGAAGCAGTGATGAAAGACTACAGTCTTCTCTGTGCTGCGCTGATAAAGGAGTTTTCTCCTTGCACGGGGCCCGATGGCATCATAACAGCAGCTAACATCAAGCAAGGTAGGAATGAACACCCAAGGTCATATTATGACCGAATATTCCGTGCCTATTTCGGGGACAGATGCGAACCTGAAATGGAGGAGGAGGTAGGGTTTAAGTATATTTTCAGCCAAAACCTCTGCCCTGACATAAGAGAGAAAGTACATGTCAGCGCAAACTATAAACGGAGGTCCATCGAAGACATAAGAGAGTGCGCGATAGATGTTTTTACAGGTCGCACACCAAACAAAACACCCTTTGAAGTGTGTCCTGGTGAAAAGGTCAAATACCAAACGCTAGACCTTGAAGGAGCAAGAGCGCCAGCTCACTCTTTTAAGGAAGCCGAGAATAAGCAAAATTTCCAACCTGACAGACCGCAAAATGAAGGTGTCCGCTGGAACAAAGACCAAAAGGGGTCCAGAGACCCTAAGTGGTACAGGCCGCATCAAGAGGAAGAGCCCCATCAAAAAAGGAGGGCTTTCCAAAAGAAAAAGAAATATGGGTCCCAAGGAGACTCATATGAAAGAGGGTGGTCCCAGAGAGGACCCCCGAGCAATGCGCCAGCTCCTGCACCTCAAACTGAACAGTCTGGGGCGAGGAAAAACCCACAGAAGTTCCAGAAAAAAGGCCCTAAACCTCTGTCTTCAGAAGAGATGGAGAACATACGTCGGTTGTTAGAAAGTTTGAAAAAAACAAACAAGGAAAACAAACCTGGTGTGATGTGTAGCACTATCATTGATAGTGACTCAGAACACACAAATAACAGCAATGCCACGATTGCTGACAGTCACCAAGATACTGATGGTCAGGATGCTGACAATCAGGGTATAGACAGTCAACAAGATGTTGACTGTAACCATGACATCATTGTTACAGAGTCCGAGAGCCCCTCATCAGAAAAAGGGGGGGAAAGCGCACTCACCAAAGACAATGACTCGTCACAGACCGATCACTCAGACCCATGTGTGACTGCACTACCAGTACAGGTGAATGAAATTCACACAGACAGTGGTAGACGTAACAAACGTCGGAAAAAACCTGATAGGTTCCTGTGTAACATTATCAGGAAGGGGCCCGCTAAGAAGGCTTACCTGTCAATCACTTTAGAAGGGGTCCTCACAGAAGAGGCCCTCCTGGATGGTGGGGCTGACATAACCATTATGTCTCCCACACTGTTGAAGGAGCTAAGGATAGCCGCTAGCGGGGTTGACAGGGAAATACCCCTCAAAGAATGTGCTGTAGTACTGCAGGGACTCTCAGAGACGAGAACAACCCTTACAGCTATAGCCATGGTTCATATGCAGATTGGTGAAATGACGCTATACCACCCGGTACACGTGTCCACCGTTGACTCATTCCCATTTTTGGTTGGCCAAGACTTTATAAACCGCTTCGACGCGATTATAGATTATGGTGATCAAACAATGTGGACCAGAGTGAGCCAACCACTGCCAATCGATATGCCTACACAAGGTGACACTGACTGTCTAACAGCAGGTACCGCGGAAGGCACAAAGGGGTCCTCCAACGAGAGCACAATCCCGGTAAGTGAACCTTCAGCAACAGGTGAGGCAGAAAAGGCCCAACAAGAGAGCCTCCTCTGCGAGCTGAAACAGTCAGCACTCACTGAACACTACCTACCGCAGGTAGTCAAAGGTGTTGAGATCCAAGGATCCCACACCGATGATGCTGTTTTGTCTCCTTGGACGGAGAAATCAGCGATCAGCCAAGCTTTCTATGGAACCTTGGTTAAAAAACAGTTGGGTCTAGAAATGAACAAAAAGGCTTTCCGCTTTTCGTTGGACCCCAACGATAAACAGGTAATGACCGCAAAAGGGATCATTGACCTGAAACTGATCTGGAACCAACGAGAACTGGATCACCCGTTCCTCGTGGTCCCGAACTTACCACATGCAACCTACATAGGCTCCGACATTTTGGTAAGGTTAGGTGTCCGAGTGGACATCAACAACAATGTACTGTGGTCACTAGACACGGCCACAAAGGACTCTCCTGTGCTGACCACAGAGAACCTTAAGGCTGGACAGACCATTCCAGAGGTCTGTCAGATTGCTAACAGCCATAACACTGCGGTACCACCACAGGTTATGAACAAGCCAGTGATGTGTCACATCATGAAAGGACAAGCTATTAGCACAAAACAGGCATACTTTCAACCATCTCCTATGTTTTTCAACTTAGGACTGTCCATGGAGGCCACATGCCAAGTGACCCTCGACTGCAGAACCACGACTGTTGCTGTGTGCAACACAAGCACAGAAGAGGTACTGATCCCAAAAAACACACAGCTAGGATGGTTGATCTCTACTGATTTTCATGATTTTGAGCTAAGCATTCCATTTCTGGGAGGACTCCCAGAAAACTTGATCCCAAATCAACACACGGGGCAAGTCTTGTTCACGAAACCAACACAGGCCATAGCTCTCTTCTCCCCCAATGATTCCGACCATGACACAGTCAACCGGTTCGGTTTCAACAAAGGAGTCAGTCTATGCCCCCAAACTTACAGTGCACTACCTGTTGACAGGTTTTACGACACTGAAGGGGACTCACTGGAGCTCCCCAAAGAACAAGAACCCCTCTCAGTTGCTTCACAGATTGACCAGGTGGTCGCCCAAGCCGACGCCCTGAAAACTGATGAAGAAAGGGACAAACTTCGCAAAGTTCTTCTAAAATATGAGAAATCATTCTCAACTGACTCGATGGATTGTGGGTTGACCACGCTCCACACAGTGAGCATCCCAACCCCGCCTAATGCTCCCCCTGCATTTGTCAGACAGTACAAGATTCCTCTGGCAGCACATCAACCTGTCAGAGAAATCATTAATGACCTGTTAGAAAAAGGTATCATCCGATACTGTAACAGCACTTACTCTGCGCCTTTATGGCCGGTGTTAAAACCTAATGGTAAGTGGAGACTCACTATAGACTACAGAAAGCTGAACAAACAAGTTCCCTTATCCAGATGGCCTATGACGCAACTCCAACAGGAACTGCCCAAGGTCACCAATGGTAAGTACTTCTCGACTCTCGACGTCGCCTCTGGTTTTTGGACCATCCCTGTGCGCGCCGAGGACCAGTACAAACTAGCTTTCACTTTTGGTGGCCGTCAGTACACCTTTAACAGGTGTCCCTTTGGCTACGCTAACTCACCTGCAGAGTTCAACATTTTCTTGAACAAAGCATGTCCAGACGCCCACGAGCGTGGGACACTGATCTACGTGGACGATGTCCTTTTGAGACAGCCAACACTGGACTCACATTTGGCTGAGATCGACCACGTTCTGAATCAGCTGACAACTGCTGGTGCTAAAATATCACTGTCAAAATGCCAATGGTGCAGAACCAAAGTGGACTACGTTGGCCTACTTGTAGGTCCTGACGGAGTACAACCACAGCTGACTCGCACCCAAGGCCTCGACAATCTCAAAGTCCCCACCAATCTCAAAGAACTACAAAGTTTTCTGGGCGTGTGTAACTACTCGAACCAATTCATCGAGAACTATGCGGACCTTGCGAAACCACTGACTGAACTCCTTAAAAAAGACGTACCATTTGTTTGGACTGACAAACAGCAACAGGCAATGGACGCTCTTATAAACAGGATCAAGTCAGCCCCTTGTTTAGTCTACCCAGACTACAACAAAGAGTTTTACTTGGAAGTGGGCTTCTCAGCTCATTGCATAAGTGCGGGTCTGTACCAGATACACGACAGAGACAAACGTGTGGTAGCCTACGCCAGCAAAACGATGGCAGGCCCCGAGTTGAGATTCTCAGACTGTGAGAAAGCTTTACTGACCACAGTGTGGGCAGTTAAACATTTCTCCAGCTACATTGGTGGACAGAAAATCATTGTGGAAACACAACACCAGCCAGTGACCTTTCTTAACAGTGAACGCATCAGAGATGGTGTGGTGACAAACTCACGTGTTGCAACGTGGCTCATGGCGCTTCAAAGTTTTAACCTAGACATACGTTATGGTCAAAACAAGAAGTCTCATCTGGGGACGGACTTGGCAATCTGCCAGAAGTGTACACAAGATGTACCAGCCACCCAGCCGCCGGTTGAGGTAAAACCCCCAGTAACTGAAGACCCGAATCACCACTTCTTTGATGACAATATCTGCAAAGATATGACAACATTGTACGTGGATGGATCTTCATTCCTCCGCGACAAAATCTGCAGAGCAGGTGTTGGAGGGGTCCTCCTCCAAGACCAAGAGCAGATAACTTTCAGCTACAAATTAGGCTCTCAGACTTCTCAGTATGCTGAGATTGCAGGAATCCTAATAGCTCTCCAGATGGTAGTAGAACGCTCCATCAAGACGCTAGTCATCTGCACTGACTCTAACTATGCTCGTTTGAGTTTCGCTTGTCACCTCGCTGTGTGGAAACAGAACGGTTTCCTAACAAGCGACAGAAAAGTGGTCAAACACAAAGAGCTTTTCATAGCGTGTGATCACTTGGTGACATCACATGACTTACAGATCTACTGGAAGAAAGTTCCGGGGCATTCTAGAGTCCCAGGCGATGACAAGCATTACAATGACATTGCAGATTCCTTAGCCAAAGAAGGAGCCGACGAAGGTCCTCTATGGTCCTTCGACCCCTCCTGGTTAATCAAGACTCTGTCAATACAACCTACGGTCAGGGTTATGGCAGTCACACGTGCCCAGGCCGCAGCCAGACCTGCTGACAACGCAGTCTCTGTACGACCTGCACTGACTGACCCAGACATCATCCAACTACAGAAGTCGGATCCTGCTATCAACTCCATGATACTGTACCTGACTGATCCGAACAAAAATAGTCCGTCTAAAGACGACCTGGATTCCGATCCAGACCTTAAGGTCCTCTATCAGCTGCGCAAACAGCTAAAACTAATCAAGGGCATCTTAACTTTCGCTCATGGACCAACGTCCTCACCTGTGTTCGTGGTTCCCCATGACCAAAGGGGGGTGATGTTAGTTCATGCCCATGATCTCCCGTCCGCAGGACACAAAGGAGATAAAGCCACGCTGACGGCATTAAAACAAATTGCCTATTGGCCTGGAATGAAAAAGGATGTCAAGGACTACATTGAAGGGTGCGTGGTCTGTGGCCAGTTTCAGCCAACCAGACCACTTCACAGAGCACCACTGCAAAGCAGAGGCATTGCATTCCCATGGTCTGACCTCCAGATCGACTGGGTTGGACCACTCACTAAGAGCTCTAGAGGAAATAAATATTTTCTCACGGTAACCTGTGCATTTACCAAATGG
>JBBPBX010072328.1:0-18094 GCA_038048925.1 Garcialebias charrua
TCAGTGGAGGTGATCGGATTTTCTGGGGCTACACAAAGACTGCCTGTAACGAGCCCACTACTGATAAGAGTGGGGACACAGACTCTGAGACATCCATTCGTGGTGGCGAGGAATGCACCCGCCAATCTGCTGGGAAGGGACATGCTGATCCGACTGGGAGCTTCAATTTTATGCTCATCAGATGGACTCATGGTGAGGCTGCCGGACGGCACCTCACTGAAATGTGGCCAGTTCACCACTACTCACTCACAGTGCGTGATACAACCAGTACAAAATGAATACGCTGACATGTACTGGGGGCTACTTGAACCTGAAGTCATGGGCGGAGGAGGTATCTATTCTGCTTATCTTGCGTGGAAACCACAGATACAGGAACTCCAGCCGTACTCGACCCCACCAGACCCTCCACATGTCACCCTCTTTTATGACAGGAGAGGAGATGAGGTGTTTCAGGAACACTTTGCAGAGCAAATAGAGGGTAAAATTTGGCCAATTACAACAGGTAATCTTTATGTGGGAACAGAGGGAGTAGCTGCAATTGTTAATTTAACCCCTGAACAGCAGGAATGGTATATGATGGGCACCGAAGCTGTGCCTCATATTTCACTAGGTTTAAATCCAAAATTTCAGGCTAAAGACTTGGGACCAATGGTAAAACGGGCTTCAGAAGCCGTTGACTGGGTAAAAACACCCACACCACTTGTCTGGCATTCAGAGAGCTGCGGGTGTTATGCGATTGAGTCTATTGCACATGATGTGGCTATAATGCAACATGAAGAGCTCCCCATGGAGCACGGTCGTGAACAAACTGACCACCCGCGCGCCGGTCAGCTGATTGATAGCATGCCTGGGACGTTATGGTCAAAAGGCCCCACAGATGTGGGACTGATTGCCTGCCCGCCCATAACATTTCAGGTCCAAACTACTCACCCACTGTGGATTAAACAATATCCTCACAAACAAATTGCAGAGGAGGGTATTGCAGAAACAATCCAAGGTTTGAAAGAGAGTGGAGTGCTGGAACCTTCACAGTCAAATTGGAACACTCCTATTTTACCTGTGCCAAAAGGGAACACAGGAAAATTCCGCATGGCGCATGATTTGAGGGCGATTAATAAACTTTTAATTACCCAAACTGTACCGGTTCCTAACCCATACGTGGCGCTAAACAATTTGACTCCACAACATGAATGGTTCACCTGTCTGGATTTGGCGAACGCATTTTTCTGTCTGCCATTAGCTGAAGAATGCAGAGACATTTTTTCTTTCACTTTTAGGGGTGAACAGCTTCGATATAGACGAGCGCCTCAGGGATTCGCGCTCACCCCTGGGATATTTAACCAAGTCTTGAAACAGGTTCTGAGTAAGGTGCCACTCCCACAGGACACAGTTCTCATCCAGTATGTTGATGATCTTCTGATTGCCAGCCATACTGTTGAGGACTCACTGGCAGCAACTCAATCAGTCCTTGAACACTTACACGCTGCTGGTTTCAAAGTCAGTAGAACTAAATTACAGGCGGTAAGACGACAGGTGTCCTTCCTGGGGAGAGTAATCTCTCAGAAGGGAGCGGGCCTTTCATCTTCACATCGTGACACAATTTTGCATCATCCAAAACCACAGACAGTGAAAGAGATGCTGTCTTTTCTCGGTCTGACAGGATATAGCAGAAATTATATCCCAGATTATGCAGGACAAACACAGATTTTGCGCGCTTTGGTTAAACAAAAAGGCATGAGAAACCCCACTGCACAGCTAGACTGGGATGAGGAAGCTGAGAGAACATTTATCAATGTGAAACAACAGATGAGCAGCGCAGCAGAATTAGCGTTAGCAGACTACGGGCGTCCCTTCTACCTTGATGTCTCTGAAGCAGACGGTGTGATAAACGGCGTCCTGTTTCAGAAACATGCAGGAGGGCGCAAAGTGTTGATGTATGTTTCTTGCTTACTTGACAACATGGAGAAGAGACATCCACCATGCACTCAGCATGCAGCAGGAGTGGCGAAGCTGGTTCAGAAAACTGCACATTTGGTAATGGGTCACACACTGCACATTTTGACATCACACAGTGTAGTTGCATTTGTGAACTCACAGAACTTCACCATGACACCACTGAGACAGCAGAGAATCAACAAAGTCCTGGAAGCACCTAACTTGTTGTTCACACACGAGGGGATTAACATGGCAGACAGGTTGGGAGTGGCTGGTGAGCCACACGTGTGTGAAAGAAGAGTTGAGGTAGATGACAAAGTCAGGCCAGATTTACAGGCCACACCCTTGGAGAGAGGACACGTGGTGTTTTGTGATGGAAGTTGTTTTCGTGCACAGGATGGTCAGCTCAGTGCTGGTTTTGCTGTGGTGCGTCAGACAGACCAGGGCTATGTGTGAACTTTGGGGGCAGCACAAACTAAGCTCATTCAGAGGACCAGAGAGGGTGAGGCAGACATGAGAAATGGTACCACCTCTTGACGTGACCACCACTCCGAGACTCACTAAACGATGACAATGTGACTGTTTGGCTGAGTTGGAAGCAAAAGGAACATCAGGAAACGTCAATTGGAAGCAAAATGTGGGCCCAGCACCAGAAGGCAGTGGCGGCTCCTGAAGAGAGATCCTGAGAACAGGACCATGGAGTTGGAGTGAAGCAGGTGGAGTGTGGACCATCCAGAAGGTGGAAAAGAAGAAGATTTTGAGGAGCAGCAACTCGAGAGTGTGGAGCACACCAGCTGAAGGGGATTTCAGCTGGTGACACACACACATTTAAATTTTCTGATCAGAACATTGCGCCGTGCATTCATTGCGTGAGACTCAACGGACGAGGAGGTTGCGCGAACTAGGAATTCTCGACCATGATGACACCGGGTCATGAGATAATAATTGGTCGTACAGACATGCTCGAATCGGTGAAAGGTTCAGAAATTTATGGTTGGTGTGCCGCGCTCACCGGCTGACAAGGGGCTGAAAAATAAAAATAAAATTTTAAAAGAGAAGACGACAAAACCGGTCCAAAAATTTTTAATCAATTGTTACATTCCATGTCATGGGTTTCCTGTAAAATTAGATCAGATAATGGTACACAGTTTAGCAATGCAAAACTAGGGAATATTAGAAATACGTTAGGCCTCAACAGGTTAGTATATTTGTGAAAAATTGGCTGTAATCTGTGCACAGACTAAAATTAATTTACTTGGGGCTTTATAAAATGGCCGTTAGGGCTGAGGGCACCTGTAGATAGGGGACAAGGGTTGTTGTAATGTCGCATATGATGTATTTTGAGAGACTTATAGTTGTTTGTCCAGCTTCCATCTACAGACTCTGGGAACCGTTACACCTGAGAGTGCAAAGCCTGAACGTGGCCGGAGGGTCCACTGACACCTGTGTGGCCTCGAGGAAAGAGTGGCCTGAGCCAAGGGGAGGTGCGCACAGCTGAGCTGTCGAGGCAAACATCACTTGCTCCTCGCCAGAGAGGGAGAGCCACGGCCAGAGAGGGGTCCGGAAAAGGGGTTTCAAAGCTCATCACATCGAGGGAGCCAGCTTTATCGGAGTTGCACAGCTGACGGGGTCGGCTTTGCACCTGGAGGGAGTGGTCCACAGAGAGCGGTGGGCTGTCCTGCATCTTCATCCTTGAAATCGGGTTCGAGGAAGGTGTGGGGCACATCTTTTCATCGTTTCACTTCCTCTGCCGTGGAAGTCATCTGTTCACGTGGTGTTCTGGTGGTTCGAGTGGTGAAGCTTCCTGAAAACACCTGTCTTCCTGGAGAGCATCTTTGTGCTTGTGTTTGCAAGGACACCAGAACGATAGGGAAACAGTTCCCCCTGGTGCCAGGCCTGTCCACCTTGTTGCACTGAGAGAAAGAGAGAGAATAGCCAGTTGCATGATCAAAACTCAACAAGGCAGGCCACATCAAGAGGAGCATAAAAGAGGGGGTCGACCATTCTTTTTGGGTCAGGGGCAGTTTTGCTTGACCAGTGGAAGGGAAATTGAACTAAGTACCGACTGGGTATAATCTGTGGCAATCTGCAGCCCAATAAATGGGTGGTGACCTCTGAAGAAAACAGCTTTCCACGAAAATCTAAACAGGACAGAAAGCAGAGGGTTAAATCGATTCAGAAAGACTGACACAGTGTTTTAAACTTTACAGAGGTTTATATTTTGCATTATTGAATCATCAATATTTTAAACTTTAAATTTTAAATCATACAGTGTAAAGGTCACACATTTAGGATTGGATATTTGATTTCACCTTTAATATAAGATTAATGACCATTTCTTATCTTAGAATTGGTTTAGGTCAATAATTTGATGCTATACTTTAACTTTTAACTTTTATCAATTAGACTTACGTATATTTAAAATTAGAATTCACCAGAACAACACATCGTTTCCAGGTCTAACTTTCAAGGGTTTGGAGTTACATTTTTCAATTTCAGCGTTAAATCATAAAATATTAGAGGTTTTTGACCACTTTCATATTCCTGGTTCAAAATTCAATGGGTGAGTGATTTATTCATTGTGAGGATGTATTTTTTACAGGTGCGGTTCCAGTGATTCCTGAATAATAAAGATTAAAAGAAAAATTAATTATAATAATTATAAATTACAAGACGAAGATTTTGTAAACTGTGCATGCGTTTGATGGTTGGGTTTCCACACTGCTTTTCATGTGTATTTTCTTTTTCAGGTTCTGCAGATTTTAATGAGAAGGGGGTAATTTGTGTTTCTGTTGTGTTTCATCACATTCTAAGGTTTAAAGTTTGACACTGTAGAGAATTTCGAACTGCATCGAGCATGGCTGAGGGGCAGAAGAGGCTAATAGTAGCTGCAGGTGTGGGGTCAGTGATTATAGTTTCCACTATTTTGTTGTTGGAATATTTCTGTGTGATACCAGGTCATCCAAGCTGTCATCCTGTACCTCATCAGAGGAGCGAGAGAGATGTCCTCATGCAGGGGACATGGACGCAGGTACAGGATGCGGGTCATATATCGATGAATTTTTCTGAAGTCTTTCAGAGGAACTCTTGGTACAGGTATGCGCAGTTTTTGGCCAGAAGCCGTCACAGGTCTGACTCTTACATCTGTACCCCACTCCCTGTCGCGGAATCGCAGCTGCCTTTGAAGTTTAAACCTCTTGACCGGATGTTATCATTTTGTGTTCTGCAGATGAGCTCCAGAGGATTCTACATGGAGCACCTGCAATGTCAGCCTAAGTGGTGCAAATTGAGTACATTATCACACCCGATGGTGTTAGCTCAATTTGTAGAATGGCCATCCAGCGGACGGTTTCCTGTCTGTGTGCACCGCGTCCATCATCAGGACTCATATCAGGTGGTAGTGGGGTCACTCCCTGAGCAGAGGTGCAGAGCGGTGTACCATCCGGGCAGGGAATTCATGAGTGTGCCTAGCAGCAATGGTACGTATCCGGTTGAGGACTTGGCTTGGCTGTGTGGACATCAGGTATTCTTGACCTTGCCAGTGAACTGGACTGGGTGCTGTGCACCTGTTGCGGTTACAGAGGGGTCGTACCTGGTGTCTTTGAGCAACGGTTCTCACTATGTGGGACAATCAAAGACTTCTGACGTCAGTCAGCTCGAGTCTTCTTGGGGTTCAGAGGTCCCAGTGGAATGGAAGCGTAGCTTCTTCCCGGGAGCAAAGGTCGGGGACCACCTGTTGCACATGGAGGCTTTAGATTACCAATTTGGGATGTTCATTTATGAGTCGGTGCAGGCGCTAGGGACCACCTCTGCAGAGCGGTGGGCCATGTATGTTGTGTCTTTACATCATAGATTGCTGTTGGATTTGTTTAAGGCATCTGTTAATGGAGTGTGTGTGATGATTGATAATAACACCTGCTGTACCTTCATACCTGATGAGTCTGCTTCGGATCCACAGGTCAGGGTGACAGTGGCCCTGCGCCATCTGAAAGAGCTTCAGGAGCATCAGACGGAGGAGGCGCACACAGGGCTGTGGCATGCACTGTCTTGGTTCGCGAGAGGGTCATGGCAACAGGTGTTGGTCAAGCTCTTGGCCTTGCCACTAGCGATTCTGGTTCTGTTCTTCCTATTTATGGGGTGTGTTACACCTTGTGCACGGGCAAAGATCTCGAGGATGATTGCTTCCAGGGAGGTGGAGGATTATGGGACGGCGTTTCCCCTGGTGCAGGCGGGGTGCAGGCCATCGCCTGCCGCACAAACTCACCTGTATTTGGCAGAGAACAGATACCTGTAGTGGCGGGGGATGTTTGGTGATGGGATGGAGAGTTCTTGCTTTTGGGATAATCACATTAATTCTATGATGTCATGTAGTTTTCCGGTGTGTTTCATGTTTTACTTCTGTTTTGAGGTGGGATGATGGCGTCGCAGTGATGATTATATTATGATTTTGTAGATTAGGCTGGTACAGATACTGGCAGGGGTTTTATTCTCTAATAGATTAGTTGATTATTAGTGGGGATGGTTTGTGGGTTGTGATTATTGTTTTGGTGGTGAGTCAATGATTAGTTGTGGAGTCAGATGGAGGTTGCGGTAGATTTGGTTGATTTTGTGTGTTAATTACCTGCAGTGCGGATGGTGTTTGCGTTTAAACCTTTTATGATTTCCTAGATTACGCTGATATAGACTCTAGCTGGTGATTTTTCATTTTTGTGTTTAGTTAATGGTTGGTGTTGGAGTCAGATGAGGTTTGTTTGGATTTAGTTACATTTGGCAGTTGATTGATTACGGTGTTTTGGTTTTGGTGATTAGTTTTTGTTTTTTTGGAGTCAGATGGGGCTTTGGGTTGGACTTAGTTGGGTTTGGAAAGTTTATTACCTTGCCTTGATTTTGATTTTGGAGATTTGTTTGTTTTGGTGTGGTGTTGGGGTTGGGGTCCTCTTCGGGGGGCCCACATGGTGTTCAGCTGTTGGTTTCGACCGATCTTTTGATCGGTCGAGAGAGGGTGTGAAGAAGAAAGCACCATTATATACGTATTATGCATAACTATATTTCATGTAATCACAAAGGTATATTCATACATAACTATATTTCAAGTAATCAAAGGTTCACAAATGTGTTTCATGTAATCAAAGGTTATAATACAATCATGTTTAGATGCTTAAATGCACTGTGCAAACTTTAATCTTACCGGTGTGCAGTTTGAGCAGACCTGCAGCTCGAAGCAACTCTCAGGCCGACATCTGCCCTTCCCCCCCACAGGGAGGAAGGGCAAAGCAGACACAGGATCTGACTGAAAGAACAGGTACATCTTTAGTATAAACACAGACACTTAGTTCATAGTATAAACACAGACACTTAGTTCATGACACAGAAGGTGCCACTTCAAAGGTGCAACAGGTGAAACATAAAGGTCGAAGGAAACTAGTTTGAATCTAAACTCTTCTAAAAACTTAGGCTCAAACAAAGAGGCACACACAATCAGGTCAGTCAAGAAGAAGACCTTGGGCACCCTATAAATCTCAGTTGCCTTAGCAACTACTGATAGCAGCTCCTCTGACCAATAAGAAGTTCAAAACATTTTATGATATCGCGCACCAGAGCAGCAAGCTGACATTCCTTGGGGGACTTTTCGAGCGAGAAGGTCTGTTCAACGAATCATCCGATCGTATGCATATTGATCAATTGATTGTCTGCTTAAATCCTGTTAACCTGTATCTTTTCAATAAATCTATTTGCTTCAAGAGACGCCTGGCTCATTTGAACACCCATACTGAAATTCCTTCAGTTCACATTGTTGTTAATGTTTTCAGTTTAAAATTATTGTTTTAAATAAATGTTCCATTTGTTTACATTGTTGTTATTCTCAGTTTAAAATGATTGTTTCAAATAAATGTTCCATTTGTTTACATTGTTGTTAATGTTTTCAGTTTAAAATTATTGTTTTAAATAAATGTTCCATTTGTTTACATTGTTGTTATTCTCAGTTTAAAATTATTGTTTCAAATAAATGTTCCATTGGTTTACATTGTTGTTTAATATTCTCAGTTTAAAATTATTGTTTTAAATAAATGTTCTATTTGTTTACATTGTTGTTAATGTTTTCAGTTTAAAATTATTGTTTTAAATAAATGTTCCATTTGTTTACATTGTTGTTATTCTCAGTTTAAAATTATTGTTTCAAATAAATGTTCCATTGGTTTACATTGTTGTTTAATATTCTCAGTTTAAAATTATTGTTTTAAATAAATGCTCCATTTGTTTACATTGTTGTTTATTCTTTTCAGCTTGTCAGTTACAAAGCTGAAACTAAATTTATGACCATTTTAATAGAAAAATCATTTTTGAATCAAAAATTGTTTCTGAATCGAAAAATTGATTTTGAATCGAATCGTGATACCAAAAATCGGAATCAAATCAATTCTCCAGACACTGAGAGATTCATACCCCTATTTGCCAGCAAAGCTGAAATTCTGCACACCTTCCTAGGCAGAGTCTGTGTTGACAGTCAGTTCTGGGGGTTGGGTTAACGCAAATTAATGTAAATGAACAGCAATTGTTAACACCCCCAGGTAATGCTTCTGGAATGGGGACATTCTTCCAAAACTTTGAAGCCTGTTTTCTCCCTAATCTTATTTGCAGATTGCCAACATTGAAATGGCTGTATCTTCTTCATTTTTTTTTTGAGCGACATGTGTTTGGCATCATCGGACAGCTTAGAACCCACACTTTAAGATTCTGTAAATAACTCAAAATGACCCAGGGGAGACTTGTTCCTGGTTTTGCCACGGCCAGTCACATATATATATACAGTATATATATATCAATCAATCAATTTATTCACTCGATTTAAAAAAAAATCATCAGTTTACAAACACATTCTCTGACAAAACATATTTACACGAGTGAAGAGGGAGCAGGAAGAAGAAAATCTTGTATAGACCTGCCCCCTTTCTCAATAATTACAAAAATGTCATGGCCGTAAACATTAAATTAACAAAGCAAGTTGCAAACAATCTATAAACAATAACATACATAACAATATATCACTCTTCCCATTAACAACTCAAAGTTGTATAAGAGTTAATCATTCTTTTTTATAAAGTTTCTTGAATTGGTTTATTGTAAAGCAATTTTTAAACTCCTCATCCAAACTGTTCCATAGTTTTACTCCATGCACCGAAATGCACATTTGTTTTAAAGTAGTACGCACAGTTTTACTTTTGAAATCATACTTCCTTCTGTTAGTTCTTTCACAAGAGCTTAAGACAAAGAACTTTTGTAAATTAAATGGCAATAATCTCTTTCTAGCTTTAAACATAATCAATAACATTTTTAAATTAACCAGATCCTTTAGTTTCAAGATATTTGATTGAATAAACAATTTATTTGTATGTTCTCTGGTGTCCACTTTATATAAATAATTCTCATGTAACTTTCTTTTGTATGACAGATAACGGTTTAGTGTTGGTTTTATATGTGTTGCCCCATACCTCTATACAGTATGTCAGATATGGAACAACAAATGAATAATATAATGTCTGTAGTGTTGACAGCTCTAAAACATGTTTTACTTTATTTAGAAGTCCAATACTTTTGCATAGTTTTAATTTTATGTATTTTATATGAGATTTCCAGTTAAGTTTATGATCCAAAACAACCCCTAAAAATTTAACTTCATGTACTCGTTCAACTTGATTATCATCTATAGACATTATAATAGAATCATCTATTTTTCTATTACCAAAAATCATGAATTTTGTTTTATTCCAGTTTATTGATAATTTGTTGTATTTAAACCACTCATTAAGTTTAGACATCTCACAAGTCATACATTCTATAATGGTTTTTAAGTCATTCCCAGAACAAAATAAATTTGTATCATCTGCGAACAGGATGATTTGTAACTTTTTAGACACTTCACAAATGTCATTGATATACAAAAGAAAAAGCTTTGGTCCTAGCACTGAACCTTGGGGGACTCCACATTTTATATTTTGAAGATCTGATTTTACATTTCCTAGCTGTACAAATTGTTTTCGGTTAGTCAAATAACTACTCAACCAGTTATGAACTATCCCTCTTATCCCATAATCTTGCAACTTGGAAAGCAATAAAGTGTGGTCGATTGTATCAAAGGCTTTTCTTAAATCAATGAACATCCCCACTGTATATTGTTTCCTTTCAATTGCTTCTGTAATTTCTTCATTTAGTTCTAACAATGCAAGGGATGTTGATTTATTTGATCTAAAGCCATATTGACTCTCACTCAATAAGTTATTCTTTTCAATATAACCATCCAATTTCTGGACAAACCATTTTTCAAGCACTTTAGAAAACTGGGGGAGCACTGAGATCGGTCTATAATTGTCAAAACTATGTCTATCACCATTTTTAAATATTGGAATAACTTTTGCTAATTTCATTTTTTCTGGAAATAAACCACTCTGGACGGACAAATTACAAATATAAGTAAATGGTTTAATAATAAAGTCAATAGTTTTTTTTATAATCATCATATCAATTCCATCACTATCAACAGATGTTTTAGTTTTGCTTTTCCTTACTATATTTAAAATTTCATGTTCACTTATATCTCCAAGAAACATTGACTGTGAAATTCTACTACCACCCTGCCTACCCTGAATATCATTTGTCTTAATGGAAGAAGCCAAACTTGGCCCTATATTTACAAAAAAAGGAATTAAATTCATTCACCACTTTCTTTTTTTCAGTCAAGGTTGTTTCTCCCTTAAAAAACTGTTTTTCAAGACAATGAGTATAATTAGGTCTTACAATACTATTCAAAATGTTCCACGTTCTTTTCATATTGCCACTGCTCTCTCGAAACTTTAAATTGTAGTAATCTTTCTTAGCTTGTCTTAATAATGTTGTCAATTTGTTTTTATACGCCTTGTATTTCATCTCTTTAAGTTTAGTTGGAAATCTGACAAAATCTCTATATAACTTATTTTTCTTCTTACAAGATTTTAACAGTCCCTTGGTCATCCAGGGTTTTGCATTGACATTTTTATTTTTGTGACACACTAGTATTGGGCAATTTTTGTCATATAATGATTTATAAACTTGCAAAAAAAATTCATATGCCACATTCACATCCTTCACATATACTCCACTCCAGTTTTCCTTTAACAGATCATTACAGAATTTCTTTATTGTTTCATCAGATCTGACTCTAACCTGCCTTATTTCATCAACTTTACTAGTTTTTTTAATTTTGCTATCATGAACTATGAATATAGGTAAATGATCACTTATGTCACTTATGAGTACCCCACTGTAAATAGCCTTTCCAATTTCATTAGTAAAAATATTATCAATTAATGTTGCAGTAGTGCTAGTGATTCTGGTAGGCTGAGTAATCACTGGATATAAACTTCTACTGGACATTGCATCAACAAAATCTGTGGTCATTTTGTGCTCTCCTTGTTTTAATAGATCAATATTGAAATCTCCACATAGTAACCAGGTTTTCCTATCATTTAGTCCATCCAGGAGATTTTCACATCTTTCTCTAAAATATTCTATATTAGAGCCTGGTGTTCTATATATACAAGCTACAATAATGTTCCTTGTTTTCTCCATCTCTATTTCAACAGTAACACATTCCATCACATCATCCAAGGCAAATGACATACATTCTAATTTTTCACATCTCAAGGAACAATGAACATACAGTGCAACACCGCCACCTTTGTTCTTCACTCGATTTGTATAAAACAGATTGTACCCTTCCATTTCAAAATCTGTAGATTTTTCATTTAACCAAGTTTCAGATAAAGCTATTACTTGATAGTGATTTTTAAATGTTTTCAGATATTCATTAATCTTGTCAAAATTAGCATGAAGACTTCTGCAGTTAAAATGAATAAGTGAAAAATTATCAGAGTCCACAGAAAGATTCAGTTGTTCTTCTGTATAATATTTACAATTGTTAGTTTTGTCTAATAAATTACTGTCTGGATCAATGTTGTTTTCATAATCATGTATTTTGAATTCTGTAACACCATGTCTTGTCAAAATTGGTTTGCTTGTTTCATGTTGTATTGCTTCCATTTATCTCTTTCTTTTTCAAAAGGAACTTTGTTCCTTTTTTCTAAAGGAACTTCGTTCACTTGTGTTTTTCAAGAAGGGCCTTTGATTCCAGATGTGCATCAAGATATCCACAGACAAGATTTTCATTTCATTTTTTTATTTATGTAGTTATTAAATAAAATCCGAATATGTGCAATTTTATTTTAGTCTAATATAAAAATAGATTTTCAATAAAACCATCTTTAAAATAGTCCAATATTTCTTTTATTTAAGTCCAGGCTAATTGTACATGTAAATAGGTTTTGGGCATTCAAAATAAAAACATTATTATAATTATTTCAATTGCTTATCAAATCATCCCATTGTATTTAACGGCTTTATTATTCCAACAGAATCATATTCATAATGATTAAAGCATCATAATAAACTTAATTTTACTAAAACGTACCTTCTCATCTGCGCCTTGTCTATCGCAAGTAGGGCTGCAGGACTGAAGCAAGGTTTTATACCATGTAAGTTGGCACAAGTTCAGTAAGGAAGTGAGATTTTCCTGTAAGGTGTATTATTTTTAAAAAACAATTTTAAAAAAACTTCCTCATTCTCTCAAAGGTTTAGATTTCAATTTCCATTGCTTGGGTCTGTGTGTGCATGCATGCATGCGTGCTTTTGTGTGCGCGTTTGTGGTTAATTGTGTCTGTTTTCCCTTTAAAGAACCAGTGAACACATCTTACCGCCTGCAACAACTCAGATGACATAAATCTGATAAACTAAGCAAAACTCATAAAGATCTAGGTTGGGTAATTTTCATAAAGTAAGCAAATTAATACTTTATACAAAATATTTCTTTTTTTGGTGTACATGTCCAGAGGTTTTTTGAAATATACCCATAGAGGTTTTTTTTTCTTTCTTTTCATGCAGTTTTACATTCTTGGTTTTGTTTTAATGGATCAATTGATTTTGTCTGCTTCACCTCTTTTATTTTGTTATTTTTGTCAAGTTGTTCTGTTATACTTTTAGACTTGCTCTCTCCACACAAAACCTGTTGGATATTTTTACACCTGTAGTCCCTTATTCATCTTTTTCCCTCTGCAATTCATTTGCCCTGATGTATTTCTAAAATACTATATACTATTCAGTAGGCTTAAAATGATTAAGAAGATGCTATACAGTAGATTTAAGCACTTATCATACTGGATGGATAAGCCACTTTTTATTTGATAAAAGGAAACAAATCAAATTTAATTTAATGCCAATCAAAATACATTTGCCTTGGTATTGTAAATATGTCTAAGATCAATTGCCATTCTCTCTTTTGCTCTCAATAAAGACCGATCCTATCACCTGTTCCTCCTAACTCCTGCTTTTTTGTTCTCTTGTCCTGTAATCTTCCTCAGAAGCTCTCTTTACACATCTTCCAAATCTAAAATTATTATGAATCTGGTCAGCTGGTCTATCAATGCAATTGTTAAAAAAATTATACCATACTACTGGGTCCAAGAGAACCCTCATGCAATGAAGGGACACATGCAGCTGGATATGTCATGGATTCCTGGGGTGTTTGGAAGATGATGTGCCTGTCTGTGCTGTCTGTTGAGGACATAGACGATGCATACATAATTGTATTCATGACAACAGGGTTTATGCTTTTTGGAATCGATGGATACCTGGGTTGTCAGATAATAAGGAAGATGTCAGCAGCAGTTTTGGCACTAGTAAAGCTGCCTGACTTATACGAAGGATTACTCCATGCTTCAAGTTCTCAGACTGATATGCTTTGCAAGCTGAACCATAAGTTGGACACTTTTTCGGAGAATTGTGGGCCACTTGCAGCTCCTAGGACTCACCAGCATGAAGGATTCGACATTGGAGAAGGCTAAGACGCACGGACCGGCAGAATGTCCACAGATCTGGCTGTTTGGATTCACCATTGGCATCACAACCGTTATTTGTGAAGGGAACATGTCGCTCCCACATTTAAAAAAACGTTAATTTTGAGAAATATTCCCTGCAGAGAGCAAGGCTGTAGGAACAGCACAGCAAAATGCACAGATCTATGGACCAAATCAAGCAGATTTACCCTTGCATCAGAAGCAGTGGAGGAAGTCAGCAAAAGAAAGCTCCTGGTACCAACAGCCACAAGGTGGAATTCATTGTTTTATGCTGTAAATAGAATTGCAGAAATCCCCATGAATGAGCTGAATACTTTATGTAGCAAACTGGGAGTTAAGTGCTTCATAGACCAAGAGTACCAGTTCCAGCATGAGTACTGCACTGTCATGAAGCCCCTGACTGCAACTCTGGACATTTTACAAGGTGACTGTCCTTATGGGACTTTACTACCCATACTTAAAGTTCTGATGCAAAAGACCCTGGCTGTGAAAGATTCTCGCTCCAGGAGGACTGCAGGCCCTCTATGGTAAATGGTAATGGTAAATGGAGCTTACTTATATAGCGCTTTCCAGCCCCCTTTGAGGGGCCCCAAAGCGCTTCACAGTACCAACCATCCACCCATTCATACACACATTCATACGCCGGTAGCGGTAGACTAGATGCTATAGAGCAGGTATGTTCCATCTATAAGCTAGTTAACATTTCTTACATCACACTATTTTTGTACATTGTATTGTACATTCATTATCATCACAAAAAAGATTAAAACAAATACAAATGTCACTAAGAATCCTAAAACAAAATTAAATACCTGTACATAATATTGATCCCACACTAGGCATGGTTTGCAAGTAATTCAATCGTATAATAAATAGTAGGCCTTGTAGACATATCAAAACATATCAATTACCGTATTTTCAGGCTATCCAGACTTGTTTTGCCGGTGTGCTGGATGACAAAGTTGCCCTTCTCGCATCTGTCAATTGTCCTCAATTCAAACCCCGATGGCTAAGAGCCACATGTAAGAAGGAGAGAGTAAAATAACTTCTGATAGCTGAGTGCCGCACAACTGCTCCTGCACCACATCAGCATAAAAATGCAAGGATGCATCAGGAATGAACTGACCTACATTACGTAGATTGAGACTGAACCTTGTGGTACACCATTGTTAACAGTTAGATTGCTGGAAGAAGTTCTGTTATGCTGAACACACTGCCTCTGATCCGAGTGATAATTAGAGGAACAACCAACAGTGTGATCTGAGAAATCAATTTCTGAGAGCTTATGACATAAGATATCATAGTCCACAGTGTCAAAAGCTTTAGACAGGTCTAAGAAAAGTGCAGCACCCTTAACATCCAATGCTTCAACAATGTCATTAAAAACCTTCAGCGAAGCAGTCACTGTGCTGTGCAGTTTCCTGAAACTAGATTAATGGGGAGGTAAGATGTTAAAATAATCCAAGTACCGGTACTTCTTGACTTGAGAGTTTATCAATTTTTCTAAAACCTTAATAAGAATAGAGAGTGATCAAAAGTTGTTCAGCATAGTGGGGTCTCATTCCTTCAGGAAAGGTAGAACAAAAGCTGTTTTCCAAGCGTTTGGAATGTTATTTTGGCTTATGGACAGAGTAAAGATGTGAGACACCAGTTCTGTGCTGATGTGTGCAGCCCGCCTTAAGAAATAAGGATAAAGGACATCAGGACCTGCACATTTTGTCTAGACCTTTTAACAATTTGTCAACCTCACTAACAGAAAACAGTGAAAATAAAAAAAGGTGCACTTTACTGAGGACTGACTTGTAGAAGAGATATGTTTTGTAGATATTTAGCTTAAAGAAGAAGTAGCTGGTTTTCCATTGGTAGCTGTGGCAAACAGGGAACTAGAAGTGACAAAATGTCTATTAAAACAGTTTAGGATCTCATGCTAATTTGACACGGGGACAGAGTTAACATTGTGGTGGCAGGTCAGATGAATTAGAGCTGCCAGAGAGAGATTTGATGGTTTTCCAGAATCTTTTAGGATCATTTATATCTTTGGTTGTCTGTGGTAATTACATTTTGCTGCTTTGATGCCAAGCCAATGATTTCGCAACTGTTGAAAATGCAACCAAACAGTGTCTGAACCAGAATATCTTGCTGTACTTTTTCATGTGCATTGTCATGTCGGGAGACTGGAAATAATTATGCCATTATGATTGAGTTTCCTAGAAAAGTCTTTGCGTGCTGCACAAAGTGGACCAGCAAGTTCAACTTTTGTTTTTTCTCCTTACATGCTGACAAAAGAAGCATCAAAGCAAATATGTTTGTTTTTAGTATTTTACCTTATTTTATATAGCCTCTTGATTTATCATTTTATCCCATTACTTTTATTTTAATTGCCTTTTTCTGAAGTTCATTGTTGTCTGCACTCTATGTTGTCTGTCTAAAATGGGTCTCTCTTGTAAACAAGTCCTCGTGACTCAGTGAGACTAACCTGTATAAACAAAGATTGAATGAATGCACATTTTACAGTTACTATAGTAACATCAAGAAAACGTATGTCAAGAACATCACTTAACTGAATGCTTAATACAGCCACACATCCAGGCTGTCATATTGTTAAGTTTGCAGATGATACAGCTGTGGTGGGATGCATCACAGATAATGATGAATCCAGCTACAGACAGGAGGTGGAACATCTGGAGAGCTGGTGCAAAGAGAACAACCTTCACATGAATGTGAAGAAGACGAAGGAGATGATTGTGGACTTCAGAAGGAACAAACACACCCACACCCCACTGTATATAGGTGGATCTGCGGTGGAGGTGGTCTCCAGCTACAAATACCTGGGTGTACACATGAATGATAACCTCAGCTGGAGCAATAACACCACCAGCCTGATCAAGAAAGGTCATCAGAGACTCTACTTCCTCAGACGGCTGAGACGAGCCGGTCTGAGAAGCTCAGTCCTCACCTCGTTCTACAGGTGTGCAGTGGAGAGCGTCCTGTGCTCCAGCATCAACGTGTGGCATGGAGGCTGCACAGTTGCAGAGAGGAAAGCTCTACAAAGAGTGGTGAAGGCTGCACAGAAGTCTGTGGGAGTCAGTCTCCCCACCATCACAGACATTTACACCTCCAGATGCAGAAAAAGAGCCACCTGCATCATGAAAGACCTCACTCACCCAGCACACTCACTCTTTGCACCACTCCCCTCGGGACGGAGGTTGAGGAGCATCAAATGTAGAACCACTAGACTGAGGAACAGCTTCTACCCTGAGGCTGTCAGACTCATGAATAAATAAATAATAAGAATAAACACTGCAAAATGTCACATCATGCTGATGCTGATCTGTTTCTTGTTGCTGCGTTCATCTGTGACCATCTGCTCATGTTCGTGCTGCTGTTTATAATGATGTTTTTCTACTACATTAGGGCTTAGTGTATTACTAGCTGATGTCTCTCTTAGTTAATCCTAGATGTTATTATTGTTTTTCTCTTGCATTTGTTGTTGGATGTAACTGGGACCCTGTGTACATAATCTCGTTTTCAACACATGTACTACATGCGGTGCAAATGACAATAAATTCTCTCTGACTCTGACTTAATTAAAAGCTTAACCAACAACCTATAAAGCATGTTGTGTTGAAGTTTTATTTTGTTTAACAGTCATTAATTCCATATTTTTGGCTAGTACCAAACAAAAAAGTTGTTAGTGATAATAAGCCATTTTAGATTTTCTTTAATCCATTATTCCTACAAACTCAAAATATGATTTGCAAAAGTATTGAGTTGGTAAAGAAGAATCAACAAAGAAGACAAAAAAGAAATAATCAATCCAGATGATTTGTTAGACAATGAGTTGACAGGTCAGACTTGCACACTAAGGCTTGGTTTTCATAGCCTGCAGTACAGAGGGGGGGGGGGGCTGCATAATAGGCTAGACAGACAGACAGACAATTGCTTGTGGTATGAAAGAAGATTTTGTTCTGTTTCTTGATAATAAAGGAAGGCCGTACCTTCGCCCTGAAGAATGCAACTCAAATGAGGATCTTAGGGGATGTGTGTCGTCTGCTATAATCTTGTTTGCCTTCCTCGTAACTCTGTCCATGTATATCTTTTCCATACTTGGCAGAGTGGTCCCTAACAGTTTGCTGGCTGTAGTTACTATACTTCTCAAGGATTTCTTCTGAGCCTCTGTAGCATTGCCAAACCAACATATGTTACAAAATGTTAAA